>MU747035.1:93272-123329 GCA_026770625.1 Nicotiana glauca | reverse complement strand
ATCACGGGTCCGGGTCCGTTTACCCAAAATGTTGACCAAAGTCAACTATATCAATATTAATATCATAATTCTTCAAATTTTTCACAGAATTCACATATTTTAACATAAAAACTTTCCGACTTCATGCCTGAACTGTGCACGCAAATCGAGGTATCTAAAAATGAGGTTTTCAAGGCCTCAAAAGCACGGAAAAAGGGAAAAATACGGTGATGACCCCTTTGGGTCGTCACAGATACTAGTATATTTAAGATATTAAAAATGTCTAGAGAAGACAAATAATTACTATATTAATGACTTTTAAATACTACTCAATATATACTAAAATGTGAAATATTTTTGAACTTTTCTTCTTATCTTTTTTTTTTTGAAAATAAAATGCCAAGACTATTTTTGTATCTTTTTCAAAAATAAAACTAACTACACAAAATATCAACTAGCTAGAAAAAGGGAAAATATTTTTTGTAATTTTTTTAATGATAAAATAAGGTAAAGAGAGCGATACTAAACCTAAACTAAATATTTACGCTAAAATATAAAAAATCTTGGGGAAGGTAAAAAATCACATGTCTACAGTTGCATATGTGGCTCGATGTTTGAACTGTCAGCAGGTCAAGTATGAGCATCTGAGGCCCGGTCGTTTGTTTCAGAGAATTGAGCTTCCCGAGTGGAAGTGGGAGAGGATTACCATGGATTTCATTACTAGACTTCCGTTGACTCGGAAGAAGTTTGATACTATTTGGGTCATTGTTGATAGGCTGACCAAGTCAGCACATTTCATCCCAGTGGCAGTCTCCTATTCATCCGAGAGGTTAGCTAAGATTTATATCCGGGAGATTGTCTGCCTTCATGGTGTGCCGGTATCCATTATTTCGGACCGGGGTACGCAGTTTACCCCGTGCTTCTGGAGAGCTGTTCAGCAAGAGTTGGGCATCCAGATTCAGTTGAGCACAACATTCCATCCTCAGGCGGACGGTCAGTCCGAGCGGACTATACAGATTTTGGAGGATATGCTCCGAGCTTGCGTCATTGATTTTGGAAGCTCGTGGGACTAGTTTTTCCTCTAGCAGAGTTTGCTTACAACAACAACTATCAGTCCAGCATTCATATGGCCCCATATGAGGCGTTGTATGGTAGGCGATGTCAGTCTCCAGTCGGATGGTTTGAGCCGGGAGAGGCTCGGTTATTGGTTACAGACTTAGTTCAGGAGGCATTAGATACGGTCAGGATCATTCAGGAGAGGCTTCATTCAGCTCAGTCTAGGCAGAATAGTTGTGCAAACCGTAAGGTCCGCGATGTAGCTTTTATGTTGGTGAGCGGGTATTGCTCCGGGTGTCGCCTATGAAGGGCGTGATGAGGTTCGTAAAGAAGGGCAAGCTTAGCCCTAGGTACATTGGTCCATTTGAGATTCTTGATCGAGTAGGAGAGGTGGCTTATAGACTTGCATTGCCACCTAGCTTATCAGTCGTGCATCCAGTTTTTCATGTGTCTATGCTTCGGAGGTATCACGGCGATCCTACCCATGTGTTAGACTTCAACACTGTCCAGTTGGACAAGGATTTATCTTATGAGGAGGAGCCGGTAGCTATTCTAGACCGGCAGGTTCGTCAGTTGAGATCTAGGAGTTTTCCCTCTGTTCGTGTTCAGTGGAGAGGTCAGCCCCCTAAGGCCTGGACCTAGGAGTCCGAGTCTGATATGCGGAGCCGTTATCCACATCTGTTCCCCAACTCAGGTACTTCTTTCTTTTGTCCGTTCGAGGACGAACGGTTGTTTTAGAGGTGGAGGATGTGACGACCCAAAGGGTCATCACCTGTTTCCTCATTCGTTCCGTGCTTCCGAGGCTTTGAAAACCTCATTTTTACTTGCCTCGATTTGCGTACGCAGTCCGTACGCGTAGCCGGAAAGCTTTTATGTTGATATATGTGAATTCTGTGAAAAATTTGAAGAAGTTTGATATTAATATGATTAAAGTTGACCTTAGTCAATATTTTGGGTAAACGGACCCGGACCCGAGATTGGACGGTCCCTGAAGTTCCGTAGAAAAATATGGGACTCGGGCATGTGCCAGGAGTCGAGTTCCGAGGTCTAGAGCCCGAGGAAAGAATTTTTATGTTAAATTATTTTTCTGAAATTATTAAGGAAAATGGAAATGGAAATTGATTAAAAGGCTATGGTATCGGCCTCGTATTTTGGTTCCGACGCCCGGTACAAGTCTTAAATATGTGTTAAGTGCTCTCTGTAAAGTTTGCTTGAAATCGGACGTCATTTGACGTGTTTCGAACCTAAATATCTAAAGTTGGAAGTTTATGAAGTTTGGAATGAAAATGATGATTTTGGGGCTTGATTCAATGATTTTGATGTTATTTTGGCGATTTGATCGCCCGGATAAGTCCGTAGGATGTTTTTGAGGTTGTATACATGTTTGGTTTGGAGCCCCGAGGGCTCGGGTGAGTTTTGGATAGGTGTCGAGTTGCATTTTGAACTTTGAGAAAAATAGTTGCAGGTCAGGTATGGTGGCATCGCATTTGCGATGGAATTCTCGCAAATGCGAGACTCGCAAATGCGAATTCCCCATCGCAAATGCGAAGAAGGGAAATCTGGGCCAGATCGCAAATGCGATCGATCTTTCGCAAATGCGAAGAGTGGGAAAATGGGCTGGAGTCGCAAATGCGACGCCCATGCCCGCAAATGCGAGGGTGCCAAGATCGCAAATGCGATCAATACTTCGCAAATGCGAAGTCTGCACTTAGGCCCAGTGTTCGCAAATGCAAACTAAAATCTCGCAATTCCCAGCCCTGTTCTTTTCGCAAATGCGAACCTATGTTCATATTTCCCATATCCGCAGCCCAACAAACTTTATACTTAGTCGAATTTTCACCACTTTTCACCATTCTTTCAAAAACCAAACACCATAGGCAATTTTTCAAGAGCAAACTTCATCCCAAATCACTTGTAAGTTGATTTTTACTCAATTCTTTCAATCTTTAACATCATTAAACATGTTTTCCACTTGAAAACAAGGATTTTCATGGGTGAAATTGTGGTTTTTGGGTAGAACCTAGGTTTTCCATAAATTGGGGAGTTGGACCTCGATTTGAGGTCCGATTTAAAAACAAATTACATATTTGAATTTGTGGGGGAGTGGGTAATCGGGTTTTTGTTCGAACCTCAGGTTTTGACTACGTGGGCCCGTGGGCAATTTTGAAATTTTTGGGAAAAACTTGGGAAATTCATTCTTATGCATTCAAATTGGTTCATATAGTGTTTATTAAAGTAATTGAGCAATTTGTGATTAGATTCGAGCGAATTGGAGGTGGAACCGCGAGGTAAAGCGATAGTTGAGGATTAAGTGGATNTTCATATCTATTGGAGGATTTCTATATGTCGTGAATAGCATGTGAACGGTGATATGGTTATTTGATTCCTAGGAGCATTGGCTCGAATTGTGATATGAATGTTGAAAGTATATGAAATGACTTGATTCTTTGGAGCGTTGGATCAAAATGGTAGAGTGGATTATGAGGTAAGAAAAGTAAGAAAGAGAAAGCGTTGTTGATTATTCCCTTACCGGAACGTTTGGTTGCACTTGTTGGTTTCTTTCCCTTGCCAGGATTTTGTCAAATATTTGCTTATTTTTATGTCCCTTAATTGTGACTATTGTTTGGGAAGTCAGACTGTTAAATGACATTGAGGATCGGGTTGTGCACCGCAATAATGATTATTGAGGATCGGGTTGCACGCCGCAACAATGATATATGAGGGTCGGGTTGCGCGCCGCAACAATGATACATGAACAATGATATGGGTCGGGTTGCACGCCGCAACAGTGGTAGTTGTGGATCGGGTTACACGCCGCAACGATGGTAATTATGGACCGGGTTGCATGCCGCAACAGTTGTTGATACCAAGTGTTTATATTGAGTATTGATTTCCTTGTTCATTGTGAATCTAAGCTGTTTTAGTTTGTTACTCGGGATTACTGTTACTGTTGTTAACTCCCCATAGCATGTTTCCCCCTCCCCTATTGTTAGTTGTTTGGTATTACGTTTCCGTTGTATATTTATAACTGCACAGGTTTATGTGGTGTCCAGTCTAGCCTCGTCACTACTTCACCGGGGTTAGGCTAGACACTTACCAGCACATGGGGTCGGTTGTGCTGATGCTACACTTCTATGCATTTTTGCACATGTCCAGGTTTTGAGGAGCAGCAGCAACATTAGTGCGGGAGCAGGCTTTCATTTTCACGAGATCGGGATAGCCTTGCAGGCGTCCGCAGGCCCGGCGTCTCTTCCTTATGTTCTCTTTTAGACTGTTGCCTCCTTGTTTTCGAGACAAACAACTTATGTGTTTCTTTCAGACCTTTGTATTTAGTATATTCTTAGTAGTTCATAAGTAATGTGACACCAAATCTTGTGTAGAGGCTATTATTGACTGTTCTGCGTTTTGATTCGTATTTATAAATCAGGCTTCCGCTATTGTTCTTATTAAATTTCATGTTCTATATTGATGCTATAAACTGTTAAAATAATTGTTTAGTAATGGAAAGGTAATTGAGTAGGCTTGCCTAGCTACCACGAGTAGGCGCCATCACGATCCCGATGGTGGAAAATTCGGGTCGTGACAAGATAAAGTCAACGACCAAGTCTTGAGAGAATTAATAAATCAGTAGCTCAAGTTCATCACCCTCACTGCACTCGAACTTATCATGCTAGTCTCGCTCAATGAAATTCTCTCAACAGAATAGCATAAAGGACTAATACCACACAATGAGCAATAGTCAGTAGAGAAAAATTTATAAAATAATGTAACTTGCAAAAAGAAGTGTGACTTCTAAAAAATACCCAACTACTTTTTAATGAAAATGAAGCTTTGTCTGTACTAATTATTTTCGTCATCCTCCATTATTTTTAGCCCCACGGTGGGCGTTAAACTATTTACCTTAAAAATGGTAATCACAATTAGATTTGATTTTGTGGTTCTAAAAATACTTGATTTATTTTAGTGCTAGTTGTTAGGCTGTAGATGCTAAGTGTGAGCTAGAAAAATAAAAAAGTAAAAGTGAGAGGAAGTGTTATTATTCAAACCGAATAGCCGAGAATCGGGGTCTCGGGCTAGCCTATGCTGGGCCTTGAGGTCGAGCTAATGAGCTTGATTGGAGATGAACGATGAAGAACTAACAATCCTAAGGGCCTTGATGATGGCTCTTTATGATCAATAATGAGTAATAAATGAAGAACAATCAATGAAATACAATAAATGTAAGCAATAAATCAATAAGATGACAATGGAGAATGTTTAAGTTCGAGGAGAATGTTCTTGTATTGAATATCATGTCCCTTTACAAAATGACAAGGGTCCCCTTTATATAGGAGGAAAAATCCCAACATAGTACGGATGCATTTATTACAAAGATATGCGGTTGGTACAGCCATTTAATGTCACGGTACAGATTTGTACTAATCTAGTAGACCTGGTCAGCTCTAACTACATGTCTTGGGTATTTCCCGCTTTTCCATCATAGCCACCGATTTGCACTGCCCCGAGGTTGAACATAGGGAAACCTTGGGGTCAAACCTCGAGTCGTGCCTCGTGCCTTCTGGAGACGGGCTATGGAATGTCTTAATGATCATGAAATCAGACTCTCCGATTTTAGCCGTATACAGATAGTCCTCGCGTTTCTTAGAGTGAAAATGATAAGAAATGGTCTTGAGTGATTGCCTCTTCGATACTTCCATCATGAGATCTGCCCGTCAGAGCATTAAATGGCATGACCCAAAGGCTGCGCAGGTGTCGCTGTCAACAAAATTACCGAAAAGCCCGTGAACCACTATTGGTTCGACCTTTCCGCTTCTCAAACATTGCCCAAACAGCTTCTATAAACACCTCAACCGTTTGGCATTCATACTTTTACAATATCTTAAAGTTTTTAGAGCTAAGTTCACAACTTTCTGCATCTATCTTCTTTTTATGCTTGTTTCTTCATCTTATTTCTTTGAAGTTAAGTTTTAATCATGGCAAAAAAATCAAAAATGGTACCTCAGAAAGAGGGTACCACTTCTTCGTCACGCCCGTCCAATGGCAAACCAAAAACACCTCCAACTATCGAGCAATGTACCCATGGCCACTTCGATACGGTCTCCGATTTTACCATAGAAAATCCCCCTTCTACACCAGGCCGATGCGAGACAGTGTCTCGATACATCAGTGTGGTAATTGACATGAAGAGAGTAAAGAAAGACTGCCGACGGGGAGAGGCAGTTCAAGTAGAGATCCCCAAAGCTGAGGAAAGCATAGTAGAACACAAGGCTAGCTTCCTCAGTGCATACACATACCCCTTCACTCTAGGCCACGTAGATTCCACTTCTCCGTCGATAGATCCAATGATTCTTGACTTTTTTCGTGAATACCGAGTGACACTTGGTCAGATCTATCCTTCTTTATGGAGGATTTCTTACATGCTCAGATATTTCTCAAACCGGGTCAAGGGAATGACCTTCACCCTCGATCACTTGGTTAGATTGTGCAACCCCCGTATCTTCCTGGGTTTAATCAAGCTTTATCCTCAATCCACCAAGACATTCTTTGTGAGCATCGATGAGGACAAAGATCGGGGATGGATGAGCCGGTTCTTCAGAGTAAGAACCTCAAATATTATCTCAGCAGAAAGGATGCCATTTGGAGAAATGGAACATGAAGCGTAAGTTTCCCTACCTCGAGCACATTTTATTGCCCCTTCTTCCCTTTCTGAAATGATTTTCTCTTGATTATGCAGCCACCATTTGGTAGCCCGGCACGGTTCAGAACCTTCCAAGATTGATCAAACAGTTAGACTCTGCTTTTCCTTATAACGAGCGTGTTTGGCGTACTTTGGCGAAAATGTGGTGGCAAACTTAGAACCACGGTATGCTTTTCATTGTCGCGATTACCAAGTTCCTTATGAGTATTCTTTGGGGTGATGAGTTTAATACTTCATGCTTGTGTAGGCCTCGGGGAAAGCTTGTCACGACCCGGATTTCCCACATTCGGGAGTCGTGATGGCGCCTACTATTAGGAGTTAGGAAACCAACAATTTATTACCTCTTTTAGCAAACATCAACAATTTTATAAGAATGAAGCATATAATAATATAAGCGGAAGTCTCAAATGTAAATAACTGAAAGAAATGCGGAAGTTCCAATACAAAACTCTACCCAAGATTGGTTTCGCAACACTCACGAACTTCTAAGATTTACAAAATACAATAGACTGAAAGAAGTCATAATCTGTTTGTTTTGATACAAAGGATAACAAACTGAAATAAAGGTAGAGGAGACTCCGGGCCCGCGGACGTCAACAAGGCTACCTCGGTGTCTCTGGACTGAAAGTCTACTCCCAATCTACTGCTGCTATCCAAAAGCTGCTCCAACACTGTGATCTGTGCAAAAGAGCACAGAAGTGTAGCATCAGCACAACCGACCCCATGTGCTGGTAAGTGCCTAGCCTAACCCCGGCGAAGTAGTGATGAGGCTATACTGGACATCGCATAAACCTGTGCAGATATATATATACGAGTGTAGCGGAAAATAGCAAGAACATAACAATTTAAACTGGGTAGGGGAGCATGCTTCAGGGGTAACAGTTAGAAACAAATATCAGGAATAAAGGTAAGTACATCTACAATTTATCTTCTAACAACAATGAATAGACAAGGCAACTTTCATATTCAACTCATCTCATTGCAGGCGCGCAACCCGATCCCATTTCTCAATATCTCGTGGTAGGCGCACCACCCACTCCCATTTCAATATATATATCATGCGTGGTTGGCGTACCACTCGCTCCCATTTCAATATATCATGTGGTAGGCGTACCACTCGCTCCCATTTCAATATGTCATGTGTGGTAGGCGTACCACTCGATCCCATTTCAATCCAACACAGTATCACAAAGAAAATCATGGCAAGGGAACAAGATAATATAATGCTTTCCCGGCAAGGGAACAAGAAATATCAAATCAACTATCCCGGCAAGGGAGATCCAGCTATAACCAACTTATTCAATTATGCTCAGTCATAACAATTACTTGCTCGATTTTAAAAGATCTTCAACCAAGTTCTCATAAGCATCCTTTAAGAATACAACAACTTAGAAATTTAAGACTCACGGTCGTTCTAGACACCAATGTATAGATACTCGTCACCATGCCTATACATCATACTCGATCAATTAGCAAGTCACAAACAAGACTCAACTCATATTCCCTTAAGCTAGGGTTAAACCAAACACTTACCTCAAGCTTCAAACTCAACTCAAGCCTCAAGTATAGCTTTACCCCTCGATTCCACCTCCAATTCGCTCGAATCTAATCACAAATTGCTCAATTACTTTAATAAACACTAAATGATCAATTTGAATGCATAAAAATGAATTTCCCAAGTTTTTCCCAAAAATTCCAGAATTGCCCCCGGGCCCACGTGGTCAAAACCCGAGGTTCGAACCAAAACCAGGTTACCCATTCCCCCACGAACTCAAATATGTAATTTGTTTTGAAATCGGACCTCAAATTGAGGTCCAAAGACCCAATTTTTAGAAAATCTAGGTTCTACCAAAAACCCCAATTTCACCCATGAAAATCCTTGATTTTAAGTGGAAAACATCTTAAATGATGTTAAAGATTGAAAGAATTGAGTAAAAATCGACTTACAAATGATTTGGGATGAAGATTGTTCTTTAAAAATCGCCTATGGTGTTTGGGTTTTGAATGAATGGTGAAAAGTTATGAAAATTTGACTAAGTATAAAATTTGCTGGGCTGCGGATATGGGAAATGCAAAGTTGGATTCGCAATTGCGAACCCTGCAGGCTTGGGAAATGCGACACTTCTGTTCGCATTTGCGAACTCAAGCTTACTGAGGGACCTTAGCATTTGCGAAATGGGTCTCGCATTTGCGAACCAGTGACCATCGCATTTGCGAGGTTTGGCTTCGCATTTGCGAACGTTGGCCGGCCTAGGCTGGTTTCGCATTTGCGAACCAGCCTTCGCATTTGCGATAGTTGGACCTTCGCATTTGCGAACTCTGGCTTCGCAAATGCGAATCCTGTAGATAGCTGATACTAGATTTTTCCAAAAATGAGAAATGCAATCCGACACCTATCCAAAACTTACCCGAGCCCTCGGCTCCAAACCAAATATGCACACAACCTCAATAACCTCCTACGGACTTACTCCCGTGATCAAATCGCTAAAATAACATCAAAAACAATGAATCATGCCTCAAAATCATTAGTTTTTCTTAAAACTTCATAAATTTTTGAATTTAGAGTTTTAAGTTCGAAACACGTCAAACGATGTCCAATTTCATCTAAACTTCACAGAAAGTGCTTAAACCATATAAAAGACTTGTACCGGGAGCCGAAACCAAAATACGGGCCCGGTACCATAGTCCTTTAATCAAATTTTATTTCCAATTTCCTTAATAATTTTAGAAAAACAATTTCAAAGAAAAATTTATTTCTCGGGCTCAGGACCTCGAAATTTGATTTCGGGCATATGCCCGAGTCGCATATTTTTCTACGGACCCTCTGGGACCGTCAAATCACGGGTTCGGGTCCGTTTATCCAAAATGTTGACCGAAGTCAAACTTACTCATATTAATATCAAAATTTATCTTTTTTCACAAAGAATTCATATCTAACCTTTTTGGCTACGCGCTCGGACTGCGCACGCAAATCGAGGTAACCCCAAATGAGGTCTTTGGGGCCTCAGAAGCACAAAAAGGGTAGGGAAACAAGTGATGACCCTTTGGGTTGTCACATTATCCACCTCTAAAACAACTGTTCTTTCTCGAACGGACAAAAGAAAGAAGTACTTGAGTCAGGAAATAGATGCGGATAACGGCTTCACATATCAGATTCAGACTCTCAGGTCGATGACTCGGGGGGCTGACCTCTCCACTGAACACGAACAGAAGGAAAACTCTTAGATCTCAACTGTCGAACCTGCCGGTCCAGAATAGCTACTGGCTCCTCCTCGTAGGATAAGTCCTTTTCCAACTGGATAGTACTGAAGTCTAACACGTGGGCTGGATCTCTGTGATACCTCCGAAGCATGGGTACATGAAAAACTTGATGCACGACTGATAAGATAGGCGGCAATACAAGTCTATAAGCCACCTCTCCCACTCGATCAAGAATCTCTAACGGACCAATGAATCTAAGGCTAAGCTTGCCCTTCTTCCAAAATCTCATCATGCCCTTCATAGGCGACACTCGAAGCAATACTCGCTCACCAAACATGAAAGCTACATCTTGAACCTTACAATCTGTATAGCTCTTTTGCCTGGACTGAGCCGAACGAAGCCTGTCCTGAATGATCTTGACCTTGTCCAAGGCCTCCTGAACCAAATTCGTACCTATCAACCGCGCCTCCCCAGGCTCAAACCACTCAATCGGAGACCGACACCGCCTACCATATAAAGACTCATAAGGAGCCATCTGGATGCTCGACTGGTAGATGTTGTTGTAGGAAAACTCCGCTAAAGGCAAGAACTGTTCCCACAAACCTCCAAAGTCAATAACACAACCCCGAAGCATATCTTCCAAGATCTGAATAGTCCGCTCGGACTGACCGTCCGTCTGAGGATGAACTGTGCTTAACTCAACCCGTATGCCCAACTCTCGCTGAAATATGCCATAGAAGCACGAGGTAAACTGCGTACCCCGGTCCGAAATGATAGATACTGGCACACCATAAAGGTGAACAATCTCCCGGATATAAATCTCAGCTAATCTCTCGGATGAATAGGAGACTGCCACAGGAATGAAGTGTGCTGACTTGGTCAGCCTATTAACAATAACCCATATCGCATCGAACTTCTTCTGAGTCAACGGAAGTCCGATAACGAATTCCATAGTGATCCTCTCCCAATTACACTCGAGAAGCTCAATCCTCTGAAATAAACCACCAGGCCTCTGATGCTCGTACTTAACCTGCTGACAGTTCAAACAACAAGCCACATATGCTACAATGTCTTTCTTCATTCTACGCCACCAATAATGCTGCCGCAAATCCTGATACATCTTCGCGGCGCCTGGATGAATAGAGTACCGGGAACCATGGGCCTCCTCTAAAATC
The DNA here is from genome assembly GCA_026770625.1 of Nicotiana glauca. Taxonomy (NCBI): domain Eukaryota; kingdom Viridiplantae; phylum Streptophyta; class Magnoliopsida; order Solanales; family Solanaceae; genus Nicotiana; species Nicotiana glauca. The sequence goes on along the minus strand of MU747035.1, from coordinate 112,220 downwards.
AAATCTCGAAGCCCATCCATATTGGGCACGCAAACTCGCCCCTGTAATCTCAAGACTCCATCCGCATCTAAGGTGACCTGCTGGGCGCCTCCACGCTGCACCGTGTCTCTAAGGACACACAAATGGGGATAATCAAATTGCCTATCACGGATATGCTCCAATAATGAAGAACGAGCGACTGTGCAAGCCAATACACGACTGGGCTCAGAAATATCCAGTCTCACGAACTGATTGGCTAGGGCCTGAAAATCCAAAGCAAGCGGCCTCTGACTGACTAGAATATAAGCAAGGCTACCCATACTAGCTAACTTCCTACTCAAAGCGTCGGCCACCACATTGGCCTTCCCCGGATGATACAAAATGGTGACGTCATAATCCTTCAACAACTCCAACCACCTCCGCTGCCTCAAATTCAACTCCTTTTGCTTGAATAAGTACTGAAGACTCTTTTGGTCAGTGAACACCTCACATGCCATGCCATACAAATAGCGCCTCCAAATCTTCAAGGCGTGAACAATAGCTGGCAACTCTACATCATGCACTAGGTAGTTCTTCTCATGAATCTTCAATTGCCTTGAAGCATAGGCAATAACCTTGCCATCCTATATCAACACTACACCAAGCCCAATACGGGAAGCATCACAATAAACTGTATAAGGCCCTGATCCTATGGGCAAAACCAACACCGGTGCCGTAGTTAGAGCTGTCTTGAGCTTCTGAAAGATCGCCTCACACTCATCTAACCATCTGAACTGGGCACCCTTCTGGGTTAACCTGATCATCGGGGCTGCAATAGATGAAAACCCCTCCACAAACCGACGGTAGTAGCCTGCCAACCCTAAGAAACTCCGAATCTCTATAGCTGATGATGGTCTAGGCCAGTTCTTGACTACCTCAATCTTTTTTCGGGTCTACCCGAATACCCTCTACCGATATAACGTGACCCAGAAATGCTACTGAACTCAACCAGAACTCACACTTGGAGAACTTGGCATATAACTGGCTATCCCTCAATGTCTGAAGAACCACTCAAAGGTGATGCTCGTGCTCCTCCTGGCTGCGGGAGTACACCAAAATATATTCAATAAAGACTATCATGAACATGTCTAAATATGGCCTGAACACTCGGTTCATCAACTCCATGAATGTTGTTAGGGCATTGGTCAACCCAAATGACATGACCAAAAACTCATAATGCCCATATCGAGTACGGAAAGCTATCTTAGGGACATCAGATGCGCTAATCCTCAACTGATGGTAGCCAGATCTCAAATCAATCTTGGAGAATACCCTGGCACCCTGAAGCTGGTCGAACAAATCATCAATCCTCAGCAGTGGATACTTGTTCTTAATCGTTACCTTGCTCAACTATCGGTAATATATGCACATCCTCATCGATCCGTCCTTCTTCTTGACAAATAACACTTGCGCTCCCCAAGGAGAAATACTAGGTCTGATAAAACCCTTCTCTAGCAAATCCTGCAACTGGTCCTTTAACTCCTTCAGCTTCGGCGGGGCCATACGAAATGGCGGGATAGAAATGGGCTGGGTCCCGGAGCCAAATCAATACAAAAAAATAAATGTCCCTGTCGGGTGGCATACCCGGCAGGTCTGAAGGGAAAACATCTGGAAACTCCCGAACAACAGGCACATAATCTATAGGCGGAACCTCAGCACTGGAATCACGAACATAGGCCAAGTAGGATAGACACCCCTTTTCGACCATACGTCGAGCCTTCACGTACGAAATGATCCTGAGGGTAGAATAAACTGGAGTTCCCCTTCACTCTAAATGAGGCAAATTGGGCAACGCTAAGGTCACAGTCTTGGCATGGTAGTCCAAGATAGCGTGATAGGGTGATAGCCAATCCATACCCAATATGATATCGAAGTCAACCATATCTAAGAGCAACAAGTCTACGCGGGTCTCAAGACCCCCAATTACTACAATACATGAATGATGGACTCGGTCGACCACGATAGAGTCACCCACCGGCGTAGACACATACATAGGAGTACCCAAAGCATCACTAGGCATGGACAAGCATGGTGCGAAATAAGATGAAACATATGAATATGTAGACCCTGGATCAAATAGTACCGAATCATCTCGATCACAAACCAGAACCGTACCTGTAATGACTAAATCTGAAGCCTCAGCCTCGAGCCTAGCCTAAAGAGCATAACAACGGGGATGGCCCCCACTACCCTGAGCTGTGTCCCTAGGTCGATCTGCGGCTAGATGACCTCTGCCCCTGGCGGTCTAAGCTCCAACTTTATGGCCTCTACCTCCACATCTAGTACCTCTACCCCGCCTCTAGCTGGCTGGGTGGCCTGTGGAACATCTGGTGCCTGAATCATAGGACAGGGACCCTGCTGCTGAGAACTGCTCGAAGCACAAGGGCAATACCTAGCAATGTGACTCGTGTCACAATAAGTAAAACAAACCCTCGGGGACGGCCCTGGAAACTCTGAAGCGGCTGCGCACTGATGGGAGCTGATGGTGGACTGAATGGCTGCTGATCAAAATGATGCCCACGGGAAGCACGATCACCAGGGTCACCTTGAGAAGCCTGGAGGGCTGACTGGAAGGGCCTAGAAGGCTGACCCTTATCATAAGAATCCTTGCCTCCAGATGAGGCACCACTAAATCGACCTGTGTGACGGGGTCTCTTGTCTACTCTATGACCACCCCCTTGTGGCAATACCATCTCGATCCTCCAGGCCACGTTAGCCGCTTCCTGAAAAGTAATACCACTCCACGCCTTTCTGGCCATCCGAAGACGAATAGGCTGGATCAAACCATCGATAAATCTCCTCACCCTCACCCTCTCAGTGGGGAGTATGACAATAGCATGGCGAGCTAGATCGATAAACCTTGTCTCATACTGAGTGACCGTGATAGAACCCTGCTGGAGGCGCTCAAGCTGCCTCCAATAAGCATCCCTCTGAGTAATGGGGAGAAACTTCTCCAGGAACAACTCTGAAAACTGATCCCAAGTCAAAGACGGCGACACTACTGGTCTAGCTAAACTGCAATTCCTCTACCAAGTCTTGGCGGATCCAGATAGGCAAAATGCAGCAAAATCAACTCCATTGGACTCAAAAATGCCCATGTTCCGAAGAACCTCGTGGCAGCTATATAAGAAATCATGGGGGTCCTCAGAAGAAGCACCGCTGAATGTAGTAGTGAAGATCTTGGTGAACCTGTCCAGCCTCGACAAAGCATCTGCGGACATAGCCGTGCCATCGCCGGTCTGAGCAACTACCCCCGGCTGAACTGCCATAGATGGTTGAACCACTGGAATCTGACCCTGGGGAACTACCTGCTCCAGAGTACGTGCAGTAGGAGTTTGGGCTCCTCCTCCAGCTTGAGAAGTGGCTGGTGCTACAGGAAGAAATCCTGCTCGGGTGACGCTCTCCATGAGGCCCACCAACCGGGCCAAAGCGTCCTGAAGAAGTGGGGTAGCAATAAACCCCTCTGAGACCTGAGCTGGGCCCACCGGAACTGCTACGGCTGGGGCCGAAACCTCCTCGTTAATGTCAACCTGAGGCTCCGCCACTGGTGCTGCTGCTCGGGGCTGAGCTCTACCCCTACCTCGGCCTCTAGCACGACCTCATCCTCTACCCCTAGCGGGAACTGTTTGGGGCTTGGGCTGCTGATCAGTAGATGAGGAAGCATGTGTTCTCATCATCTGCAAAAGAACAAAGTAGAAATTCGATTAGCATTGTGAAACAGAACCGCACGACAAGAAAGAACAAATGTGAAACTTTTCCTAACTCTGTAGCCTCTGGGGGATAAGTACAGACGTCTCTGTACCGATCCCTCAGACTCTACTAAGCTTGTCCGTGAGTTGCAAGACCTATGTAACCTAGTGCTCTGATACCAACTTGTCACGACCCAGATTTCCCACCTTCGGGAGTCGTTATGGCGCCTACTATTAGGATCTAGGCAAGCCAAACATTTATTACCTCTTTTAGCAAACATCAACAATTTTATAAGAACGAAGAATGTAATAATATAAGTGGAAGTCTCAAATGTAAATAACTGAAAGAAATGCGGAAGTTCCAATACAAAACTCTACCCAAGATTAGTTTCGCAACACTCACGAACTTCTAATATTTACAAAATACAATAGACTGAAAGAAGTCATAATCTGTTTGTTTCGATACAAAGGATAACAAATTGAAATAAAGGTAGAGGAGACTCCGAGCCCGACGTCAAGGCTACCTTGGTGTCTCTGGACTAAAAGTCTACTCCCACTTTACTGCTGTTGTCCAAAAGCTTCTCCAACACTGTGATCTTTGCAAAAGAGCACAGAAGTGTAACATTAGCACAAGCGACCCCATGTGTTGGTAAGTGCCTAGCCTAACCCCGGCGATGTAGTGACGAGGCTAGACTGGACATCATATAAACCTATGGAGATATATATATACGAGTGCAATGGAAAATAGCAAGAACATAACAATTTAAATTGGGGAAGGGAACATGCTTCAGGGGTAACAGTTAGAAACAAATATCAGGAATAAGGGTAAGTACATCTACAATTTAACTTCTAACAACAATGAATAAACAAGGCAACTTTCATATTCAACTCATCTCGTTGCATGCGTGCAACCCGATCCCATTTCTCAATATCTCGTGGTAGGCGTACCACCCGTTCCCATTTCAATATATATATATATCATGTGTGGTAGGCGTACCACTCGCACCCATTTCAATATATCATGTGGTAGGCGTACCACTCGCTCCTATTTCAATATGTCATATGTGGTAGGCGTACCACTCGATCCCATTTCAATCCAACACAGTATCACAAAGAAAATCACGACAAGGGAACAAGATAATATGATGCTTTCCCAGCAAGGGAACAAGAAATATCAAATCAACTATCCCGGCAAGGGAGATCCAGCTATAACCAACTTATTCAATTTCTACTTAACACAATTAATACCAATGCTCAGTCATAACAATTACTTGCTCGGCTTTAAAATATCTTCAACCAAGTTCTCATAAGCATCATTTAAGAATACAACAACTTAGCAATTTAAGACTCACGGTCGTGCTAGACACCAATGTATAGATACTCGTCACCATGACTATACATCATACTCGATCAATTAGCAAGTACCAAACAAGACTCAACTCATATTCCCTCAAGCTAGGGTTAAACCAAACACTTACCTCAAGCTTCAAACTCAACTCAAGCCTCAAGTATAGCTTTACCCCTCGATTCCACCTCTAATTCGCTCGAATCTAATCACAAATTGCTCAATTACTTTAATAAACACTAAATGAATCAATTTGAATGCATAAAAATGAATTTCCCAAGTTTTTCCTAAAAATTCCAAAATTGCCCCCGGGCCCACGTGGTCAAAACCCGAGGTTCGAACCAAAACCCGGTTACTCATTCCTCCACGAACTCAAATATGTACTTTGTTTTGAAATCGGACCTCAAATTGAGGTCCAAATCCCCAATTTTTAGAAAACCTAGGTTCTACCAAAACCCCCAATTTCACCCATGAAAATCCTTGATTTTAAGTGGAAAACATGTTAAATGATGTTAAAGATTGAAAGAATTGAGTAAAAATCGACTTACAAATGATTTGGGATGAGGATTGTTCTTGAAAAATCGCCTATGGTGTTTGGGTTTTGAAGGAATGGTGAAAAGTGATGAAAATTCGACTAAGTATAAAATTTGTTGGGCTGCGGATATGGGAAATGCGAAGTTGGGTTTGCAATTCCGAACCCTGCAGGCTTGGGAAATGCGACACTCCTGCTCACATTTGCGAACTCAGGCTTACCAAGGGACCTTCGCATTTGCCAAATAGGTCTCGCATTTGCGAACAAGTGACCATCGCATTTTCAAGGTTTGGCTTCGCATTTGCGAACCTTGGCCGGCCTAGGCTGGTTTCGCATTTGCGAACCAGCCTTCACATTTGCTATAGCTGGACCTTCGCATTTGCAAACTCTGGCTTCACAAATGCGAATCCTGCAGATAGCTGATACCAGATTTTTCCAAAAATGAGAAATGCAATCCGACACCTATCCAAAACTCACCCGAGCCCTCGGGGCTCCAAACCAAATATGCACACAACCTCAATAACCTCATATGGACTTACTCGCACGATCAAATCGCAAAAATAACATAAAAAAAACGAATCATGCCTCAAAATCACTAGTTTTTTTCAAACTTCATAAATTTTAAAATTTAGCGTTTTAAGCCCGAAACACGTCAAACGACGTCCAATTTCAACAAAACTTCACAGAAAGCGCTTAAACCATATATAAGACTTGTACCGGGTGCCGGAACCAAAATACAATCCCGATACCACAGTCCTTTAATCAAATTTCATTTCCAATTTTCTTAATAATTTCAGAAAAACAATTTCACAGAAAAATTCATTTCTCGGGCTCTGGACCTCGAAATTCGATTCCGGGCATATGCCTGAGTCACATATTTTTCTACAGACCCTCCGGGACCGTCAAATCACGAGTCCGGGTCCGTTTACGCAAAATGTTGACCAAAGTCAAACTTACTCATATTAATATCAAAATTTATCATTTTTCACACAGAATTCATATCTAAGCCTTTCCGGCTACGCGCCCGGACTGCGCATGCAAATCGAGGCAATCCCAAATGAGGTCTTCGAGGCCTCAGAAGCAGAGAAAGGGTAGGTAAAAAAGTGATGACCCTTTTGGTTGTCAGAAAAGCATGTCGATAAGATTGCCTCCTCCTGGTGAAGGACAAGCCTCGAAACCCGACAAGGGTAAGAAGAGGAAGAAGGAGGAATCGAACGAATCTCCTGAATTAAAGGAACCCAAGGTCCGCCAGCCTAGGGCTAAGGCCACGGTCTTAACTTCGACTGGTGCGGCAAGTCTTCGGGAGGATGATAGTGATGGCGATCACCCTTTGGTATAAAAGGTAAGCTGGAGTGCTGATGCTCCACAGGCTGTTGTTCGACAAGCCGCCGAGTCGGGGATGGCCGACGTGGACCATACTCTTGCTAAAGAGAACCTCGAGGAAGGTTGGGGTGCAGTCCCTGAGCATCAAGTTGGACATAGTACCGTCCGTGCCAGCGAACCCTCGGCTAGCGATTTTGAAGGGCCTGAATCTGAAATTTTTCGGGGTCGAGAAGAGACCACTATAGACATGTTTGAATTGGGCCCTTAATTTTCTCCAAGGGAAATAAGCAACACCCAGAACAGGGATGTTGCCGATGTGGGTGGCTCTCAGGGAGAGGATGATATGTTCAAGGACTACATCGTAGGTATTGATATGGATACAGACCTCAACGCCCCCATCACTCTCGAGGAGTTCGAGAGGCTTCAAAAGCAGGTGATATTCCCGACATATTGTTTGCGCTTCAAATTTTTACCCTTGCCTTTCTAACTTCTATGTTTTGTTGTAGGTCAAGAAATTGTATGACCACGCCTTTTTTAATCTTGAAGATGAGCTTTTATGCCATGATAAGTAGCTCGAGAAGCTCACATCAGAGCTACATAAGTCGAAGGCTTCCTCTACCCGAAAGGAATAGGAGTCGAGTGAGCTTCGGGTGAGTCTGGAGGGAGTGCACCAAGAACGGACTAGCTTTGGCTAGAAGGTAATACGACATTCATGAGTTCATTTTTTCATTCTTATAACTTGATTCTCACTATCTTATTTTTCCTTTGCAGAGTGGGCAAAAGAATGCCTTGGTGGGGCAACTTTAGAAGGAGGTTGCAGCCAAGGATATAGAGATCCTCGAGCTGAAGAGGCTGAATGAGGCCGTGACCTCAGAGAAAGATTTTTTTCAAGGGGAGTTGGGTTCGACCCAGGATCTTCTTCGAAGTGCTGAGAAGGAAGCAACTGCATTATCCTTGGCCAATTCTGAGGCTGATGAAAATTCATCCTCGAACAAGAGAGATGCTGCCACTGCAAATGATCGAGCTAGACAGATATCCGAGAAGACCAAGCAGAAGCTGGCTCGGGCCGTTGCTCATGCTAGTTTGCAAGATAAGAGGCAGGCCTTCTAGGAGGCAAGAACCGAGGGTGTTGACCTCTCTGCTGAGATTGAGAAAGCCAGATCCTTGGAGAAAGAGTCAGCATTTTCAACTACTTCGGATGAGGGTTCCGGGAGTGATTCAGATGGTAGTGAGGGTGACGAGTAGACTGGCGCCGTCATCTTTGCTTCTCCTTTTCTTCTGTTCGTGTATGGGTTTCTCGGGTGAGCTTTGTAAAGACACCCTTTGTAAATGTATTTTGGGCATACAAAAGAGTCCTTTGCTTTAAGTCATCAAATTTTACTTTTTTATGCAAAGTTATTTTTTGAATTTAATGTCGACTCCTTCGAGCCCATACTTGGAGTACCTGAGATCCTCGATATCGGGCACCATCTTGAGGCTAGATGAATAGCTCTTTTAGAACCCACACTTAAGGTCACAGAGATCCTTGAGATCGGGCACCATCTCGAGGCTAGATTGATAGCTCTTTTAGAACGCACACTTGTGGTAACAGAGATCCTTGAGATCGAGCACCATCTCGAGGCTAGATTGATAACTCTTTTAGAACCCAAACTTGTGGTAATAGAGATCCTCGAGATCGGGCACCATCTCTAGGCTAGATCAATGTGGGGATCTCGATAGATATGGGTTACAAAATGACACTGTCATTTATACGACATGGCCGTGAAGTGACCGGGGTGGTCCCATCGGTACGCTTCCCCAAAAGTGGTAATGGCCTAGTCAGAGTTAACTGGCCTTTAGAGTAGGCGAACAGTCGCCGCCTGCTCTATAAATGAGCTTGCTTTCCTCTTATTTTAGGACTTTGCTAGTTTGATCATTTATCCTTCTTCTAGAGTTTTTCTTACTTGCATCAGCGCTTTCATCATTTTAGTTCAAAGCTTCGTTTAATTTTATTATCTCCTTCCTTTTGTTTCATCATAGTCATTGCTGCTACACCCCAATCCATTCACCAAGAAGAGGATAGTTTCGCCTCCGCTTCCCGCTCAGTTAGTGGCATACTACTGGCATCCGGTGAGCCGACCTCGAGATGCTTTGTCTCGAGGAGGGACTTTACGTTAGAGAGAGCGCCTAATTTTCAGGCTTATTGGGAGCATGCATCGAGGTTCATCACATCAATAGGAGAGGAACATCTCGAGAGGAGAAAAGGTGGTACTGCATGTACCTTCCATGGAAGAGAGCATCATGACTCACGTAAAGGGGTTTTTGAATGTATACACGTACATTTACATTGGTCCCTCTCGATAGAGTTGTGCTTGACTTTTGCAGAAGATATCCGGTTACCAAGGCACAGGTTCACCATCATTTTTAAGGATAGTGTTGATGATAAGGTATTTTGCAGATAAAGCCGGGCTCGAATTCAGCCTCAGCCTCTTGTTAGATTGTACCGACACTTGCATTACCGAGGACTAATTACTTTACAACGTCGATCCACTCAACCCTTTGTTGCCAGTAATGAAGAAGATGGGGACCAAGGTGGATGAGACGATTCATCCGAGTGCGGACTGTCAATATTATCCCCGCAGGGTTCCTGCCGTTTCCCGAGGAATGGAATTTCACACATAAGTAGTACACTTGTGTTTTTACCATTTTTGTCCATGGCGGAGGCAAACTCCGTAAAGACATTTTTTATCTCTTTTCTACATTAATCCAGTGGCTGCCATACGTGGTTCCCAACCTTGCGGACTGGACTCAGAAACTGGCAGCTTGCTCGACTTACGATGAGCATAAGTGGCGAGATTTTTCCAATAGTAAAAGGGAGGCAAAACATCACAGTACGTGCTATGTGGTTTTATTATATTTGAATGGTACTTTTTTTATGTGTATTAAATCCATCACCGCAGTCATTGGAGAAGTTTCTGAGATGAGACCGTTCCCCCTCAGAGAGGATAAAGGATTGCCGACTTTGGGGCCAAGGAATGATAAAAATAGAAGGAATCCTCAAAGGACGAGGGTGCTCATAGCGAGGCAAGCCCTGCTCGAAGTCTCAAAGAAGATGTATCGGCTGAACTTACAGCACCCGATGCTTCTAGCCTCAGAAAGATGGTTCCTCCTTTGCTGTCGTCTTCTTCTCCTATCAAAGGTACTTTTAGGCACACAAATTTTCTACCACAATCTTCTTCTCCCGTTGAAGATACTTCGAGAGAAGCTCGAGGCCAGGGATGCCTAAATCGAGCGGGGTATCGAGCGATCATATCCCCACTAGGAGTGGTTCAATTAGGCCGATGAGACCATGCTAGTAGATGTACGCTCAACTTTTTAGGAGGCTCAGCGACTCTGTTCAGCAGTAAGTTTTGGTTGACTTTGTTGGTTTTTTAGCTTAGCATTTTCGTTTGCTTACCGAGCTTCTTCCTCATAGGCTTGTGACAAGCTCAAGTCTGAGATGCTCCGCCGTGAAGCCAGGTTACAGAAAGCTTTGGACGGGGAGAAATCCCTTTGGCTTCTTTGTGATAAAAGGGGCAAAGAGTTGGTATACCTCCGGTACGAGATAAATCAAAGCCGAAACTACGAAGGTTACATCAAGAGATAGGTAACTTCTATTTTGAGGGGCTACATGATTCTTCTTCTATCCTTGGAAATTAATATTTTGATATTTCAATTACAGATAAAGAAGAAGGAGCTGGAACGCCTTTGGGGCATATTCGGTCAGGCCAAGTATGAGGGCAATGAGCTAAAGGCTCAGATAGATGCCCAAGTTGCGGCCAAGAAGAATGCTTTGGCCAAGGATTCTACCCTCAAGGTGAAACTCCGAAATGCTCGTAAAAATAGCTCGATCTAGAAGAGCAGGATTGTAAGGCTCGAGTCTAACCTTTTGAAGATGAAGGCCGATGTCGTGGATGCCCGGGCTGAAGCTGAAGAAATTCGAGCTAAGGCTGACAAAAAAGTGGCCGTCTATTTAAAAGATGTTGCCGACGCTCGAGCTGAGTTGAGAGGGGCTTTCGATCGGGAGAGCAGAAGTAATGGATATGCCCGGTGTAAATCCCGAAGGGAAACCCTCGAGGAGATACATGTTAGGGGCTTCTATCTCTCAGAAGAGATAGATCAGGACAAGGCGGATGAATGTGATGCCAAGTTCCTCATATCCGATGTCGAAGATATTGAGGAAGAGACCGATGGAGCCGCAGTCCTCGAGGGGAAGTAGACTAGGATTTTCCTTTCTAGTTCTGCATATAGTGTTCTTAGAGAACTTTGTAAATTAAGCTTTATATTATTTCACATATACATATAAAAAGAAACCTTTCAGTTTTCCTCTTTCATCAATTTTCCGTTGCTCGTGTATGCCTTTCTTTTGTTTTGAATTTTGACGTTTGTCAATGATTAGCAAAATGAGTTGGATTTCGAGGTAAAAGCCCTTAGGCTTACAAATTGGCCCTGGGCTCGTTGAGCTGGCTCGTAGGCTCTTACGCATTTTCCCTTAGGCACTTGCTAGTTAACCATTTCGGGCTCAGTCTTCGATTTGGATTTTGACTAAAACTCATTGACCTTTAAGTGTTTGAATTTTAAGCTGGCTCTTATGCATTGGGTCAGCACGACCTCTAATATGGGCTGGCGCTCGGGCTCTTATGCATTAGTTCGGTACGGCCTCTAATATAGGCTGGCACTTAGGCTCTTATGCATTGGGTCGGTACGACCTCTAATATAGGCTGGCGCTTAGGGTCTTGCGCGTTAGGTTGGTATGACCTCTATATAGGTTGGCACTTAGTCTCTTGCACGTTGGGTCGGTACCTCTATTATAGGCTGGCGCTTAGGCTCTTACGCGTAGGGTCGGTACGACCTCTATTTAGGCTTTATTTTTCCCTCGTTAAAGACTTTTTTGAAGTTTTTTGTGTTCGCTCGACTCTTCGATTGTTCAATAAGAACCTCGATAGTGAGCCATTATGTGACGATAAATGAGCACCTCGAGAGGTTTCGCTCGATGGCTGAATTATTTCGAAGCCTTTTCATTATTTGGAGCTGATATGATCGAAGCTCTTTTGCTTATGCCGAGGGTAGCCTGATTAACCGATTATTTTTGAATTATTTTTGAAGTAATTGAAGGCCTGTGATTTTATGGAGACGGTCGGTTATCCCCGAGTCGCGATAGTTTGGCCGGAGCCATATGATCATAGTCATTGTGTTTGGCTGTAGCCTTTTAGTCCTCAAGTGAAGTAGCCTCAGCGTCTATATCGAGGTTATATCTTTTTAAGGGTCTTACAAGTTTGAATATATAGCCTTGACTTTAAGATCGGGATTATGCCTTTTGTAAGGTCTTATAAATTGGAACATGCCTTACTTGAGGTCTTATAGATAGGTTACTTGGCACAAGTATAATTCATGCCTTGCTCGGGGTCTTATAGATTTGGTATTGCCTTATGGAGGTATAGCCTTATGAACGTCTTATGAGTTCGAGGTTGCCTTGTGGATGTCTTATATTTCTATCATTTCCACATGGAGGGCTTTCGTGCTCGAGGTTGCCTCATGGAGGTCTTATTACCTTGAGTTTTTAATAGCTTGATGGGGTGATAGTCGGCGACAGTTCCTGAGACATTGAAAGCTTTTAGCTTTGAATCCATTCCTTGTAAACTTGATGTTGCCTCATTGAGGGCTTACGAGTTCGAAGTTTCTGACCCGGAGGTCTTATGGCTTCGAGTTTTGATGTCAGCCCCCGAGTGTACGGGAAATTCCTGGCCTTGGGCCCTTTTTTTAAAAAAATAGAAAACTTCTTTGAAGCATGAAGCATTTTTGGTGGTAAAAGATACTCCTTTGATTACATGGTACAAGTATACATGTTTTTGTCGTCAAGGGTTCGATTATTCTATGCGGACACAGTTCATTTGACTGTTAGGCCCAATACATCATTTTCCTATCGAGACCCTCTTTGGCTCATCATGACTTCTCCGGGGAGGTGATCTCTCGGGGGGATGTCCCCCAGTATTTGAGGTTGATTGAAGAGAAGCCTTTAATACTTGTTAAGTTATCCTTAGGTAGCATATTTGTTAAGCCTCGTTAAAACCTTGCCAGTAAAACCTATCTTAGAATAAAATATGATCGAAGGAAAAGAGTGCAATGCATGCTTTATAGCTTAAGGTCTTCAAGTTGGAGGGTGCTTCAATTTTCCTAACCGGACACCTACACACAGGTTAGTGTAAGATGTAAATAAAAAGGGAGACGGTTATACCTCAGTGGTGATGGCGCTTCGAGCCTCGATATTCTTCAACTGCTTGCTCCAGGGACGTGGTACGGTCCTTTGTTAATTGACACGGTACAACCGAGAATGTAGCTCGTTATTGCTACTTTGCTGTTTGTTTATCCTTTGCCTCCTTCGATGTTGAAGGTGTCGATGCCGGTGCCACATCGTGTACTGCGAACATATCTCTTGTCGCATGTTGCTCCAGTATAGAGTTTTTATTCCGTCCTTCGATGGAAACTTCATCATTTGATGAAGGGTTGATGGTACTGCTCTCATGCAGTGTATCCATGGCCTTCCGAGCAAGGCATTGTACCTCATGTCCCCTTCGTTGACATAAAAATTAAAATTTTGGGTTGTGCCGGCAACGTTGATCGAGAGGGTGATATTCCATTTCATTGTCTCGCTCGCCATGTTGAATCCGTTGAGGAATTGAGAGGCGGTCATGATCTGGTCAAGCAGTCTGAGCTTCTCTACCACCCTCGACCTGATAATGTTAGCCGATCCTGGATCCACAAGCATACGCTTAATTTTAAATGTATTTACAAGAAAAAAATTACCAATGCATCATTATGAGGCTGAGACGGGGCCTCGATGTCCTCATCACTGAATGTGAGAGCATCCTCGGGTATGTAACCTCGAGTTTGCTTTTCCATGGTGATGGATATTTTTATTCGTTTGGCAATGGTTTCGTGTGGGATGTCAATTCCTCCCACGATCATGTGGATGACATGTTGAGGCTCTTCTGTTTCATTTTTCCTGTTCGCCTCTCTTTCCCAAAATAGATTTTTGGTTCGGTCGCTGAGGAACTCTCGGAGGTACCTTTTGTTGATTAGTCGAGCCACTTTTTTCTCGGAGCTATTTGCAATATTCGGTCCTATGACCGTGTGTGCCGTGAAATTCGCACACCAAGTTAGGGTTCCTTTGCAAAGGATCTGATAGTATGGATTTTGGCCACCTGATTTCTTGGATTTTACCAATGGTAGATACGATGTCTGAAACATCAATGCTGAAGTTGTACTCAAATAATCGGGGTGCCTCTGTTGGTAGTGTGTGTCTGTTGAATCCGGCTCTGCTCACGAGTCCCCAAGGATGCTGACCTTGATTTGTCCTTTGGTCTTTTTGAGGTATGTTATGCCTTGGGGAGTTTCTTCGATCTTTAGTGTATGGTTGGTACCTTTCCTTGCTTGGCCTTAGTTGCTTTGCCAGGAGCCTGCTAGGATATACTGAGCCCGAAAGGGCTCCAAGTTGGTCGTCCTCAACCTTAATCTTTGATTGGTACCAATTGTGAACATACTACCAAGTCACGGTGGGATATTCAACCAAGTTCTGCTTTAGCTGCATTGAAGCTACCGAGCTTCGTTCGTTTAAACCTTGGGTGAAGGCCTGCACTGCCCAGTCATCGGAGATTGGGGGTAATTCCATTCTCTCCATTTGAAAGCGATATACGAACACTCGTAACATCTTATTTTCTCTCTGTTTGATTTTGAAGACGTCGGATTTCTTTGTAGCAACCTTGATGGAACCGGCATGTGCCTTTATAAAAGAATTCGCCATCATGGCAAAGGAGTCTATCGAATTCGGGGATAGGTTGTGATACCACATCATGGACCCTTTTTAAAGTATTTCTCCGAATTTTTTCAATAGGACTGATTCAATCTCATCATCCTTTAGGTCATTTCCTTTTACAACACAAGTATAAAAAGTCATGTACTCGTTGGGGTCTGAGGTTCCGTTGTACTTCGGGAGATCGGGCATTCTAAATTTCTTCGGGATGGGCTTTGGGGTAGCATTCGATGGGAATGGCTTCTGTACAAATTTCTTTGAATCTACACCCTTCAGAATTAGGGGTGCGCCCGAAATTTGGTCGACCCTTGAATTGTAGGTCTCCACCTTTTTGTCATTACTTCTATCTTCTTTTCGCCCGATTCAATCCTCTTTGTAAGGTCATCGAGCATCTTTATAAAAGCAGGGTCGACTGCTAACCTGTTGTTGCTTGATCTTTCTAGTACCTGTTCGGCTCGTGGAGCCATTTCCTATGCTTCTGTGTTTGGGTTTTTTTGGTGGCTTTGCAGTTGAGAAATCGCCAGCTGATGTGCCTGCAACATCCCAAAAATGGCGTGAAGGCTAACCTTTTATTCCTCCCGAGCCGAGGTTTTTTGAGCTTCTTGTTGGTTTTCTTGGCGTATACTCCTGTTAGTGTGGGAGCTTATATCGACTTGTTGGGTATTACGTGAGACCATATCTACGAGAGTTGGTTCTGTTACATCCTCAGGGTTTCGTGGTGATACATCAATGCCTAGAACAACTACACCATTCTGTCCATGGTCCTCTAGACCGTTGTTTTCATATGCATTCACTGAGTTAGACATTTTGACCTGAAATCAAAGATTCTTGGACAAGAAAAAGTGTGAAGAGTGACTTGTGTTTTTCAGTAAACCAGCATGAAAACAATCACTATTATTTTTAGCCCCATGGTCGGCACCAAACAGTTTACCTTAAAAATGATAATTACAATTAGATTTGATTTTGTGGTTCTAAGAATACGTGATTTATTTTAATGCTAGTTGTTAGGTAGTAGATGCTAAGTGTGAGCTAGGAAAATAAAAAAGTAAAAGTGAGAGGCAATGTTGTTATTCAAACCGAATGGTCGGGAATCGGGGTCTCTGACTAGCCTATGTTGGGTCTCGCGGTCGAGCTAATGAGCTTGATTGGGGATTATCGATGAAGAACTGACAATCCTAAGGACCTTGATGATGGTTCTTTATGATCAATAATGAGTAATAAATGAAGAACAATCAATGAAATACAATAAATGTAAGCAATAAATCAAAGAAATGACAATGGAGAATGTTTAAGTTAGAGAGCCGAGAAAGTTCTTGTATTGAATATCATGTCCTTTTACAAAATGACAAGGGTCCCCTTTATATAGGAGGGGGAATCCCAACATAGTACGGGTCCATTTATTACAAAGATATGCGACTGGTACAACCATTTAATGTTACGATACGGATTTGTACTAGTCTAGTAGACCTGGTCAGCTCTAACCACATGCCTTGGGAATTTCCTGCTTTTCCATCATAGCCACCGATTTGCACTGTCCCGAGGTTGAACATAGGGAATCCTCAGGGTCGAACCTCGAGCTATGCCTCGAGCCTTCTGGAGACGGGCTATGGAATGTCATAATGATCATGAAATTGGACTCTCTGATTTTAGTCGTATACAATTCTTTTAACTACATTGCCACTTTTTTACTTCCCTTCATTATGCAATGGGCAGGATTACAGTTTTTTCGATCGCGTGGAGAACTCCATTCAAGAAAAACAAAATGCAACATACTATTAAAGAATCGCATGATAACAAGTTTACCTCATGCACCAACATCTTCTATTGGGTTTTCCATGTATGTAGTGCACAACCATTAATTGGATATTGATCTACTTTCACTTTTTATTTCCATTGCTTGAGAAATGCATAGGGGAAAAAGATGAAATCACCCCTGTCCTAAAAATAAAAAATTCCTCTATATATCATCAAGATGATCATATCAAAGGTGTTTTTGAAGACGATGACTGAGCCTAGTACTCTTGTGACGACCCAAAGGGGTCATCACCCTATTTTCTCCCTTTTTCTGCGCTTCCGAGGCCTTGGAAACCTCGTTGGTGGTTACCTCGATTTGCGTGCGTAGTTCGGGCACGAAGCCGAAAAGTTTTTATGTTAAAATATGTGAATTCTGTGAAAAATTGGAAGAATTATGATATTAATATTGATATAGTTGACTTTGGTCAATATTTTGGGTAAACAGACCCGGACCCGTGATGTGATGGTCCCCGGAGGTCCGTAGAAAAATATGGGACTTGGGCATATGCCCGGAGTCGAAATCGGTCCAGAACCCCGGTAAAAGAATTTTTCTGTTAAATTGTTTTATGAAATTATTAAGGAAAAATAGAAATAAAAATGAGCTAGAAAATATAGGTATCGGGCTCGTATTTTGGTTCCGACGGCCGGTACAAGTCTTAAATATGCGTTAAGCGCTTTCTGTGAAATTTGGTCAAAATCGGACGTCGTTTGACGTGTTTCGGACCTAAATAGCTAAAGTTGGAAGTTATGAACTTTGAAATGAAAATTTTGAGTTTTGGGGTTTGATTCTTTGATTTTGATGTTATTTTGGCGGTTTGATCGTGCGAGAAAGTCCGTAGAATATTTTTGAGGTTATGTGCATGTTTGGTTTGGAGCCCCGAGGGCTCGGGTGAGTTTTGAGTAGGTCCCGGGAGGCCTTAGGCTTAAAAGTATCAGATGTTGCAGTGTTGCAGGCCCCAGCGCGGCTGCGGTCATTTCCGCGCGGTCCGCGCTGGAAGCCACGCGGCCGCGGTACATTTCTATGCGGTCCGCATGGCCAGGTTCAGAGAGGTTATTGGCTTAAGTTCGACCAGCGCGGCCGCAGTTCATTTTTGCGTGGTCCGCGCTGGGAGATTTAGAGAAGGCCCAGGTGCAAGTTCACCAGCGCGACCGCGCACCAAAATCGTGCGGTCCGCGCTGGGTAGGTTCAGAGAGTTGTTCCCCCCTCCTTTGCGCGGCCGCGGGACATATTTGTGCGGTCCGCGCCGGGCCTTCAGTGAAGCATATAAATCTGAGATTTTCAGTCATTTTACACTTTTGCAAGACCTAAAACATAAGAGGCGATTTTCCAAACGATTCTTCTTCTTCAAAACGTTTGGTAAGTGATTTCTAACTTATTTTCTTTACTCCTTATCATCCTTAAACATAATTTCAACTCGAAAACAAAGATTTTAAATGGAGGAAATTGGGAACTTAAGGTAGGACCTAGGGTTTCTAAAATTGGGGGTTTGGACCTCAATTTGGGGTCTGATTCCAAAATAAATTATATAGTTGAGTTCCTGGAGGAATGGGTAACCGGGTTTTGGTTCGAATCTCGGGTTTTGACCACGTGGGCCCGTGGGTGTTTTGGGAATTTTTGAATAAAACTTTGAAAAATTTATTTTATGCATTCAAGTTGATTCAATTAGCATTTGTTGATACATTCAAGTAATTTGTGACTAGATTCGAGCAGTTTTGTGGTGAATTCGAGGGGTAAAGCTATTCTAGAGGCTTGAGTGGATTTTGAAGCATTTGAGGTAAGTGTTTGATCTAAATTTGGCTTGAGGGAATAGGATTAGAATATTACAAATTACTATTTGCTAAATGATTGAGTGCGGTGTATAGGCGTGGAGACGAGTGTCTATACATCGGAGTCTAGCATGACCGTGGGTCTTTGTTTGTACTTGTTTTGAGATAATTTGGAAATCTTCAAAGCTAAATTAATGATGACTACATAATGTGAAGGGTTTGAGGATAAATCATGAAATATTAATACTTTTGAGCGTTGGCTCGAATGATAAATACCACTGAGTAGGAGATGAAAGTATTGAAAGGAGTTGTGATTGATCCCTTGCCGGTACGGTTTAAATATACTGAATAATTTCCCTTGCCAGGATGTGAAAGCTATTAATGTTGTTTCCTTGACGGGACNGCTGGGGTTAGGCCAGGCACTTACCAGGACATGGGGTCGGTTGTGCTGATGCTACACTATGAGCATTTCTTTGTGCACAGATCCAGGGGCAGCTTTTGGGCAGCAGCAGTAGGATTTCTATCTGGGAGCTATCTTCAGTCCAGGGACTCTCGAGGTAGCCTAGCTGACGTTCGCAGGCTGAAGTCCCTTTCCTTTATTTGTGTTTGTTTTCATTGTTCCGAGACAGACACATGTATTTTCTTTCATTCA
>MU747035.1:25427-92399 GCA_026770625.1 Nicotiana glauca | reverse complement strand
ATTCCCTTGCCGGGACATTTCTTATTATTGTCTATTTTTCTCTAGCCCGTTTGGTTGTGACTGCTGTTTGGGTGAGGAAGAGTGTTAACACATGAAGGGTCATTCCGTGCTATTTTTGATTATATTTGCACGAAGGGTCATTCTGTTCCATGAAATGAGAGTCATGTGAGGGAAAGCACGAAGGGTGATGTCGTGCATTTTATTCACTTGCTTTGGGTGAGAAAGAGAGTAAAAGCACGAAGGGTGATGCCGTGCAACTATCGAATTCTTATTCTTTGATAATTATTGTTGTGCACTGGTTATTAATTATGCTGATGAATTTTATATACAGATTGTGCTCCCCCACAGCATATTTCCCTCCCTTTTTAACTGTTTAGTTTCGGTATTTCTTTTCCTTTTATTGTATATATATGTATATAGGACTGTACAGGTTGATTCTGGTAGTCCGNTTTTCTTTCATTCATACTTGTATGCAGTACTCTTTAGTAGTCCGTGAGCTAGTGACACCAGATTTTGGGTAGTGATGTGTTATTAAATTCTGCATTTTTATATCATCTTGTTAAAACTTAAAGACTTCCGCATTCATTTAATTGTTTTCCAGTATAATATATTGTTGAGATTGGTTAGAGTATGTTTAATGTTTGGCTGGCCTAGCTCTATTAGTAGGCGCCATCACGACACCCGATGGTGGGAAATCCGGGTCGTGACAACTCTAGAATTCAGGAAAAAAGTGTCATTTTATTTGTGTCAGGAATATGCCTCAGATAGCGGCATTATCAGGTCTTCCTGAGGCATTTGCATTAATCGCTGAGAACGAGTTCTTCCATGAATAATGCCGAGAAAACATGATGAGGCAGATTGCAGCTTTCTTCTTTGTTAGATTGGGAGGATAGAATCATTTGAGCAGTTAATTTGTCGGCCCGAGTTATTCATAAGACATCAAGTTGTAGCTAGCTGATGGTCTTAACAACGGAAGATTTTGCTATTTTTATTATCTCGCATTGTAGCAGTACAGTTTCTGTATTTCGAATATTCTCTTGTATTTATTAATCACGGTACGAGTACAAAGGAGGGGAAAGTGAACAAATGTCAAAAGAACAAAGAAGAGACCTCATTTGTACGATCAAAATACATTGTAATGTAATTCTCACTTAGCGCCAGTACTATAGGAAATTGTGGTTGCAGCGCTATAAGAGTAATCTAATTAATACTGAGTTTTGGGCATATCAGTAGTTGTTGCTCATGACTTAATGCTTCGTTAGAACCCAAAATAGAAAGTAAAAGAAAAATGAAAATTAACTATAGCATATAAGAATGATGTTAGTAGAATTTTAATCTACTTATTGGTAACTAATAAATTTGGATTAGTGGTGCATTATCACATGCAATGAAATCCTCAAAATAGGAATATATGACATTCATGAAGGTTATTTTGGCTTGGATATAGATGTTATTAAACATTTGAAATAACTTTTGGAGATCAAATACTTGTGTTTTTCAAACTTCAACTAAATAATGTCCAAACGCCTACTTACTTTTTCATTTCACCATTTGTAATTAATGTAATAGTTCTTGATAAAATCATGAAGAAGTGTTTGATTAGTCGAAATTGGGTTAGTCATATTTTGTTTTTCTTTAGGATCGCGCAAAGTGCGGATACATTTAGTAGTTCAATAAATAAACTCAATAACTCATACAACATAATTCAATCCCATTAAGAAAATCTATAGTAACAAACATCAATACATTCAAATTCATATCACACTAAAGTTATACAAACACATTTTTGATAATTTAAACATTACACAATCTAGAGCTGTCCATAATAAGTAAATGTGCAAATGTGTAAAGTATTTGCTTGGTGATTTGTATTGGTGTCACTGTATTACTAAAAATTAGACTCGTCATATGGGTCTATTGAATGGCGACACGTGTCAGCAATGTTTGAAGAAACATGAAGAATGACATGTAAAGATGAAATGTGAAACACCCCTGGGACCGAACATACTCGTACCGTGCCTGTTAGCCTTAGAACTGATCATCATGAAATAGCTCGGATCAGGTGCGGGAGAATATCTCATGAGGAAGGAATTAATTAATCCCGGATTATATGAAATTTATCATCATTGCACCATAAGTTACAAATTAATTATTAATGAATGCAATAAATGATTGTAACTGTCAGAACAAGGCAATCAATTACAAGATTGACTCAACAGGAATGAGATTGACTCAACATGCACGGAATTGACTCAACAGGCACGGGATTGACTCAACAGGTACGGGATTGACTCATCAGTTACGAAATTAACTCATCAATTATGGAATTAAATCATCGATTACGGAATTAACTCATCAATTACGGAATTCCAGCATTTACATAGCTGTTACAAGTCTTCCTAAAGTAATGGATGGAGTGAGTAAATGCTCATAATGGACCCATAATTTAAGGAGAATGATTACTTAGATTTAGCCCTATAAATAGACATTCCTTTACCACCATTAGGGGAATCTAATTTTTTTCACTACAATTCTATACATTGTAATTTATAGCATATTGCTCTCAAGTTAGCCAAAGTTCGGTCCTTCAAGCTCTGTTCGGCTCATTATCCTATCAAGGATCATTCAATAAGAATTCTTTCTTCTGTGCTTTATTTTTATTATATTATCTGTCATTGAATTTATTTCCCACTTCTCTATCACATTGTATCAATAAAATTTTATATCTTTCGGATTGAATAGGTTGCTTGTGGCCCGTCATATAAAATTATTGCTTTGACCTCAAAAATTATTTTTTGGGTTAAACAGTTTGGTTCCGTTACCGAGAACTCAAGAAAATTTGCTATTCATCCAAAGATAGTAACAATTTTTGTTAATATTTGCTTGTTTTCAGTTTAAACCTTCATCATGGTCGAAATTTGCCAATCAACACAGTTGAGGACAACCAAGTTGGAGATGGCTTTAACATACAAAATAAAAAGGGAAGAATAGCCATGATAATGATATGTAAGGAACAAGTAGAGAAAAATAGAGAATGTACATCGATATATTGGTACCGCAACTGCCAGTACCATAACTGATTATAATGAATCTGTACGAAACAGTTCCGTAATAGGAGGTTCAGATACACCAGGTAATTTTAATTTGCTAAATTTAGTTCTAACCTTATAGAAACAGATCAGGAACAGAACGAACGGATAGAACACCTCCGAGAATTCCTATCTATCCTACGAGAATAATATGCATAACCGTTACAACACCGGGATTTACATAGAAGAAGACACGGTAAGTCGAATCGACACTAATAAGATGACCAAAAACAGGTTCGAAAACAAAACCGAGGTGATTTCGGATCCGATTGAAGGAGTTAGAAGAATAATGTCGGACCTTTCCGGAACTGAGGAGCAAAATTTAAATTCGATATATACAAAGCTCTGAATAATGGAAGACACATTCATTCAATTAAAAGTCAAAAACAGGCCCGGAGATCAAACAGATGTGATTCTTGGGTGATCCGAATTTTAATGCAAAAATCTAAAAAATAGGTCTGAGCAAAGAGATACGAGATTTTTTTCACGGGCTGGAAAAGATCAGGATCTACCCGAACAGGTAAGGAATTACCTTGCTAAATTGTAAAATTTCATAGGAGAAAAATGAAGATTAGGAGGAACATGGGTAAAACACCCACGAGATTGCTTACAAAGATACCACACTTAACAACTGAAAAAGAAGAGATAGCTGCGAGATGGAATAGACCACAAGGAAGAAAGGAAGGTTCATTAATAACCTTGGACAATTATACAAATATTTTCCGAAGCAATCATTAAACCAAAAGCATCAGAAGCCACGAGGTCAAATGCTGAAGAACTAGAAATTATCATTGACTTCCCAAATATGAAGGTTTACGTTGGTCGTGACTCGATCCCAAATTTAAAGGTAATTTTTCCATGTTAATAAAAATTGGTTTGCTTGCCTCCATGCTAACATAATAGATGTACCACCGGAGGTAAAGGTTTATATGCTCAATATTGACCCGTGGAATAATTCGGTCAAGCAAAAGAAGAAACTAGAGTCAAATAATAAAAGATAAAGATACAGAACTTCGATTAGTTCGAAAAGTCAAATCATTTGAACTTGCTATCTAACAACAATGCATCATTACTTTCAAAATTTCGAGGAGAAAGATGATTGTCGCTACACCAAATTATCTCGGATGTCTCGGTAAATGCAATTTTAATTCAAGAAGATAAAGGTACACATTCTCCTATCTATTATAAAATACTTTTAGATACGGAAACTACATATCTACATTTTGATAAATTGGAATTAATTGTAGTTGCCCTAAATCTAAGGCTTTATTTTCAATGTCATTCAATTCCCGTACTCAATATATTTTCATTGCGCAATATTTTGCATAAACATGAACTGTCAGGAAGGCTAGCTAAATGAGTAGTCGAACTAAGTGAATATGATATTGTTTATCAGTCACGTACAACTATAAAAACACAAATTTAGCAGATTTCATGATTAATCTTAGCTCGAACATATTACCCGAACATGTTATTTCTGGGATAATTCTCAGGATCTGGACCTTCTACACAATTAGGTCAACAAGTACTAAACTTCCCAAGTTAGGGACAATGCTTAATGCCTATCAGGAAAAGTAGTTAGATAATTCATAAATGATATTTTATTACTAACAACAAGGCCGAGTATGAAGCATATGCTACAGGGCTTAAAATAGCTTGGGGACTCAGAGCAAAAATATTGATTTAACGATTGATCAAATCCAAGAAAACTATAAAACCCAAGAATATCGTGCCAGATGTACTTGTATTGGGAAAATTTGAGTTTACATATTAAAGAAGTACGGAGATAACGTGTCATGACACGTAGGCTGGTCAAATGATCAAAGTGTTACAATTAGCCAAGAGGCACGAGTGGTAACCGATGCGAGCAAAAGCAAAGGAATAGGCACGGACGATTATTCAAAGGATTCAGCGCCAGTACCTATTCAAGACATTTAAGTTCAATAATCAAGAAGAATCAAGGGAATGAATCTGGCAGCACACGAAGGTCCAAATACAGTATTTAATAAGCATTAAATGCTGAAAAATGTTAGAGAATCTGTCTTTAATATAATGATTATGTAATGTAGAATTCAATGTCATTTATTACCCATAGTAACCTTATTATAAGAAAAGCAAGACACATACATCCCAAAATAGCTATAAAAGGGAAAGGATTGAACAGTTGTAGGGAGACGAAAGATCATCTGAATATATTTTGGTTTACTTGTTTTATTCGATTATATTCTGGCTATCCAACTTACTTTCTTTTTTTATATTTTTGCGACTATCAGTAACCCGTGTTCTTCTAAATTATAGCTTTAATCAAAATTTTATTTTTTGGTTAAACAAATTAATTCTGTTACCGGGAATCTGATAATCCATTTTATTCTAGCCTAACTTTCCTTGTTACATCAACCATGTCAAATAACAATGATAACGTTCCAGGAAACCAAGAAAATCAAACAACCCAGCAATCTCAGGGAGATCCATAGAACAATAACGTGTTGATTGCTTCACCACGTGGCTCTCCACGGCAGTCTCTTGAAGGCACTCCTGATGGGTCTCACATAGATGGACATACTCAATTTGAAAATGTTGAAACTATGGACGAGTCTTTGCAAAAACTTATTGCCTCACAAGTCAATAAAGCTCTTCAGGCTTTTGTTCGTCAATTGCCTGCTACACCACCCACACCCATACCAAATAACAACACTCTAGAGAACCCTCATTCCGGACTCGTTAATTCAGGTAGTGGTGGAGCCCCCAACAAATCACAGGAGGGAGAACCAGGTAATTTAGTTAATTTTGATTTACAAAATTTAGTACTAACCTTGCAGAAACAGCTCAAGGAGCAAAGTAACTGCATAGAGCAAATACCTGGGGTGCCACCCATGATCAAAGGGGTAGATATGGATAAATATTCTCAACAGCGTTGGAAGCCAAATGCTGCTCCCCTTCCAATCCAAAAGAAATTCAAAATGCCTGATATACCAAAATACAATGGAACAACAGACCCACGAGACCATGTGACTGCATTCACAACAGGCGTAAAAGGCAACGATTTGACTAAGCAAGAGATTGAATCTATATTAGTCAAAAAATTTGGCTAAACACTCAATAAGGGTGCACTAACATGGTATCCTCTTTTACCCGAAAATTCTATAAATTCTTTTGCTGAGCTTGCAGATTATTTCATCAAAGCACACTCGGGAGCCCAAAAAGTTAATAAAAGAATGGAAGATATTTTCAAGATCAAACAAGGGGACTCAGAATTGCTTAGGGAGTTTGTGGACAGATTCCAGCGTGAAAGAATGACACTGCCAGGAGTACCAGATACCTAGGCAGCTATAGCTTTCACGAGCAATTTGAATGAAAAAAGCTCAGAAGCTATGAGGCGACTCAAGGATAGCATTCGTGAATTACCAGCTACAACGTGGAATGACGTTTACAACTGTTACAATACAAAACTAAGGATTGAAGAAGATATTATTCCACGACATCAAAAAGACGAAAAGGTAAGCTTAAGACGGGCTGAAAATGAAAAAAGTTCTGGTAAAAACAGGTACAAGCCATATATAGGGCCTACGGGAAGAGACTCATGATCAAAACAGGACAATTAGAGGTACGATCACAGATCAAGGAATAGAGAGTCAGGCTCATGATCAAGATTTAGGAGTGACCGAAACACACATGAGCCACGGGACGATGATGGAAGTCTAAAGGCAAGGTTTGGTGGTTATAATTTCAATGTGAGCACTTCTGAACTCGTGGCTGTTTTGAGAAGCACGGGAGATATGGTACGGTGGCCAAAGGAGATGAGATCAAATCCAAACAGACGAAACCCCGATCATTGGTGCGAGTTTCATAACGATCACGGGCATAAAACAGTAGATTGCAGGTTTTTGCAGGGTGAAGTTGATCATTTATTAAAACAAGGGTATCTCACTGAGTTATTCAATGAGAAAGGTAAACAGGCATACATGATGAACAGGCAGGAGCCTCCAAAACCACTTTCTCACAAAAGAACTGTCAACATTATAAGTAGGGGTGAAGATATCAATGGCGTATCACATACTACAACTAAAAAGATTTCCAAAGTAACAATTACCCACGGGAAGTGGCTGCGCCATGTCTTGGAGGACGAAAATATTACATTCGATGATGCAGTTGCCGAGGGTCTATTAACTCCACATAACGACGCACTGGTAATACCTTTACTTGTACATGCCACTAATGTGAAACGAGTTTTGATTGATTGAGGTAGTTCCATGAACATTATTTTGGTAAGAGTATTACGTGATATGCAAGATGAAGATAAAGTGATACCAAAGGTGCATACTCTATCTGGATTTTATAATTCTAGTATTGTGACGAAAGGAGAGGTAACACTCACCACGTTCGCTGAAGGAGTCGTCAAAGATACAAAGTTCCAGGTGGTAGATATAGAGATGGCTTACAACATGATTCTTGGGAGACCATGGATCCACGAAATAAATGTTGTTCCTTCAACCTTGCATCAAGTTATTAAATTTCCATCGCCATGGGGAATCTGTCAAATTCATGGAGATCAACAAACATCCAGAAGCATCAACTCCGTGGTAGATTCAAGTGTTATGGGTGAAGAAAAATAGCAATTATAGAATTCAGTTGAGGATAACATAGCGTCAAACTCAACTGAACAAGGGCAAACAGATGAAAATTCAAGGCCCGATTCCATTCAAGAACTAGAAGAAAATGAAAATATCAAATCGACGATAGAAGAGCTGGAGGCTATGATTTTGTTTATACACTGGCCGGAGAGAAAAGTGTATATAGAAGCCAATCTCAGCCCGGATATGAAATTTAAGTTGATTGAATTTTTAAAAGCTAACGTAGATTATTTTGCTTGGTCCCATTCTGATATGACAAGTATACCACCGGAGGTAATGACTCACAAGTTAAATGAGGACCCATCTCATCCACCTGTCAAACAAAAGAAAAGAAAGCATGGCACTTTCAAAAATCAGGTGATTCAGGACGAGGTGCAAAAATTGATAAAAATTGGTTCCATTCTTGAGGTAAAGTATCCTAACTGGTTAGCTAACACTATTGTAGTTCTAAAGAAGAACGGTAAGTGGCGGGTTTGTGTATATTACACAGATCTTAATAAGGCCTGCCCTAAAGATTCTTTTCCACTTCCACACATAGATCAATTTATTGATGCAATTGCAGGTCATGAACTATTAAGTTTTTTATATGCATATACAGGTTATAATCAGATTAAAATGAATATGGGATATGAAGAAAAAACTTCATTCATAACAGGCAGGTGAACTTACTGTTATTAAGTAATACCCTTTGGTCTAAAAAATGCAGGTGCAACATATCAGAAACTGGTAACTAAAATGTTCCAAGAGCATTTGGGAAAAACCATGGAGGTCTATATAGATGATATGCTTGTTAAAACTCAGCATTCTGGAGATCATATATCGCAGTTGTCTGAAACATTTAAAATTTTGCGGAAATTTAATATGAAGTTAAATCCTGAAAAATGTGCATTTGGTGTTGCATCAGGTAAATTCTTAGGTTTTTTTGTTTCTAACCGTGGTATTGAAGTGAATCCTGCACAGATTAAAGCCATTGAAGAAATCCCTGATATACTTTAGAACAAGAAAGAAGTTCAAAGATTAACAGGGAGAATTGCAGCCTTGGGAAGATTCATTTCTAAATCATCAGAGAAATTTTTTAAATTCTTCTCAGCTCCTAAAAAGAAAGATCATTTTGAATGGTTCCTTTATGCATTAGTATTCATATCACAATCGTGCACGACATCACCCTTCGTACTGTATCACTCTTCCGAACCCAAACAACAATCACAAACAATGGGGCGAGGGAATAGACAATCAGAAATAGGAATTCCGGCAAGGGAACAATACCAACAATTTCAATATCCCGGCAAGGGAGAAAAGTCAACCAAACAGCAAAACGTCCCGGCAAGGGAAAAACCGGTAACTCATTAGCTTTCTTTCAATTCTTACTTAATATCTTACTTTATCACTTGAGCCAATGTTCCAAAGAATTTATAATCTCATATACCTTTTCAATTCGTATCACAACCGAGCCGATACTCCAGAAATCAAATGATCATAATGTCTTTCACAGGTTCTTTACAATATATAGAAATCCTCAATTAAACATGGAATTCACATCAAAATCATGATAATCACATTTTAAGGACACACGGTCACGCTAGACACCAATGTACAGATACTCGTCACCATGCCTATACACCATACTCAACAATTAACAAGTAGCAAACAAGACTCAACTCATATTCCCTCAAGCTAAGGTTAGACCAAACACTTACCTCAACTTCCACAGCTAAGTCAATCCACAACGACTGCTTTCCCTCTCGAATTCGGCTCAAACTCAATCAAATCTATGCAATAACAACTTAATAATATCAATAATAGCTAAACAAATCAAACCCAATGCCTAAATATAGATTCCCAACCTTTCTTCCAAAAATTCCAAAAATCGGCCCCGGGCCCGCTTGGACAAAATACGAGGTTCGAACCAATTTCATGTCACCCATTCCCCCATGAGCCCGAATATACAATTTATTTTCAAATTCGACCCCAAAACAAGGTCTAAATCAAACAAAATTGAAAAGCCCTAACTCTATCCATTTCCCCCAATTTCAACCCTAATCCATGTGATTTAAGCTTAGGAATTCACTAATTAATGAAGGAAAGTGAAAGAAATAAGTGGGAAATTACTAACCCAAATGGTCTTGAAGAATGGGGGCTTCAATGGACTCCTAGAGCTTGGGGAAGAAGAGAGTTCGTGATAAATTTGGAATAAAACCCGAGCTACTGTTCTGAAACTTTTAAAAAAAAACACTGGGCGTTTTTGTTCTATGAGTTCGCGACAGGGGTGTCGCGCTCGCGAAGAAAGGGGAGCTGGCAAGCTTCGCTTTCACGAGGGAAGGGCTGCGAACGCGAAGAGGAAGCACTGGGAGTCCAATGAATTGGCCTACATGAACGCGTTGACCATCACGCGAACGCGGTGAAGGAAAAAGCAAAGCATCGCGATCGCGATGGCCTGAACGCAAACGCGAAGAAGGGTGGCCTCAAAGCTATGCGAACACGAAGGAAATATTGCGAACGCGAAGAAGGATTCTTCTATGTAAAAATTGCAGAAAATCTGATGTCTTCCTAAGTCCAAAACCATCCCGAACACCACCGAAAATACCCCCGAGCCCTGGGCTCCTAACCAAACGTACACTCTAACTCAACGACATCCTACGAACTTAACCGTGCGATCAAATCGCCAAAATAACATCATAAACGAGGAATCAAACCTCAAAATTATTACTTTTTCATCAAACTTCATAAACTTTCATTTTTAGGTACTTATGTCCGAAACACATCAAATGACGTCCAATTTCAACCAAATTTCACAGGAAGCGCTTAAAGCACATATAAGACTTGTACCGGGCGTCGGAACCAAAATACGAGCCCGATACCAACACTTTCTAATCCATTTTTATTTCAAATTTTCATATAAATTTCAGAAAAATAATTTCTCTTAAAAATTCATTTCTCAGGCTCGGGACCTCGGATTTCGAATCCGGGCGTACGCCCGAGTCCCATATTTTTCTACGGACCCTCCGGGACCATCAAATTACGGGTCCGGGTCCGTTCACAAAAAATATTGACCAAAGTCATCTTTAATCATATTAATATCAAAATTCATCATTTTTTCACACAGAATTCATATTTAAGCTTTCTAGTTACACGCCCGAACTGCGCACGCAAATTGAGGCGACTAAAAGTGAGGTTTTCAAGGCCTCGGAAGCATAGAAAAGAGAGAAAACAAGTGATGACCCTTTGGGTCGTCATATTCTGCACCTCTAAAACAACCGTTCGTCCTCGAACGGACAAAAGAAAGAAGTACCTGAGTTGGCAAAAAGATGAGGATAACGGCTCCGCATATCAGACTCGGACTCCCAGGTCGATGCCTCAGGAGGCTGACCTCTCCACTGAGCACGCACAGAAGGAAAACTCTTCGACCTCAACTGTCGAACCTGCCGGTCTAGAATAGCTACCGGCTCCTCCTCATAAGACAGATTCTTGTCCAACTAGACAGTGCTAAAATCTAACACGTGGGCTGGATTGCCGTGATACCTCCAATGCATGGACACATGAAAAACTGGATGCACGGCTGACAAGCTAGGCAGCAAGGAAAGTCTATAAGCCACCTCTCCCACAAGATCAAGGATCTCAAATGGCCCAATGAACCTAGTGCTAAGCTTTTCGTTCTTCCCAAATCTCATCACGCCCTTCATAGGCGACACCCGAAGCAATACCCGCTCACCAACCATGAAAGCCATATCTCGAACCTTGCGATCTGCATAACTCTTCTTCCTAGACTGAGCGGTAGGAAGTCTATCTTGAATGATCTTGACCTTATCCTGAACTAAATCTGTATCCAATAACCGAGCCTCTCCTAGCTCAAACCACCCAATTGGAGACCGACATCGCCTACCATACAACGCCTCATATGGAGCCATCTGAATGCTGGACTGGTAGCTGTTATTGTAGGCAAACTCCGCTAAAGGCAAGAACTGATCCCACGAACCTCCAAAGTCAATAACACAAGTTCGGAGCATATCCTCCAATATCTGAATAGTCCGCTCGGACTGTCCGTCCGTGTGAGGATGAAATGCTGTGCTCAACTCAACCTGGGTGCCCAACTCTCACTAAACTGAGTACCCCGGTCCGAAATGATAGATACCGGCACCCCATGAAGGTGAACAATCTCCCTGATGTAGATCTCAGCTAACCTCTCTGATGAATAAGTGGTTGCGATAGGAACAAAATGCATTGACTTGGTCAGCCTATCAACAATGACCCAAACTGCGTCAAACTTCTTCCGAGTCATCGGAAGTCCAGTAACAAAATCCATGGTAATCCTCTCCCACTTGCACTCGGGAAGCTAAATCCTCTGAAACAAACCACCAGGCCTCTAATGTTCATACTTAACCTGCTGACAGTTCAAACATTGAGCCACATATGCAACAATATACTTCTTCATCCTACGCCACCAATAATGCTGCCGTAAGTCCTGATACATCTTTGCGACGCCTGGGTGAATAGAATACCGGGAACTATGGGTCTCCGCTAAGTGAAGAGTGTCAACAGGCACTCAGGAATTTGAAAGCATACTTACCAAATCCACCTTTGCTCTGGGGAAAGAATACACATTTACCTTGTTGTTTCAGAAGTAGCGGTAAGTGTTGTTTTGGTCCGAGAAGAACAAGGTAAATAATCCCCCATCTATTATGTTAGTAAATCTTTGTTAGATGCTGAGACGTGGTATCCTCAATTAGAGAAGCTCGCACTTGAATTAATCATGGCATCTAGGAAATTAAGACCTTACTTTCAGTGTCCTCCTATTGCTGTGGTAACCGCCTACCCTTTATGTAATATCCTACACAAGCATGAATTATCAGGTACGTTGGCTAAGTGGGCCATAGAGTTAAGTGAATACGAAATCACATACCAACATAGAACTGCTATAAAATCACAAGTATTAGCTGTTTTTGTGGTTGATTTTAGTCAAGGGATGCAATCACAAGCAGAAAAAGAATTACAGGTGCTCAATGGAGCTAATTCAGGAACTTGGATTTTATTTGCTTATGGTTGATCTAACGTAAAAGGTGCAGGTTTAGGGATTATTTCGGTACCACCTACGGGTGAAACCATTCGACAAGCTATCAAATGTTATTATCTAACTAACAATGAGGCAGAGTATGAGGCTATGATTGCAGGTTTAGAATTGGCACGAGAACTTGGCATAAATCTAATTATAATCAGAAGCGATTCTCAACTTGTGGTTAATCAAATGCTGAGGACTTATATAGCCAGGGAAACAAGGATGCAAAAATATTTATAAAAGGTGAGGGAATTAATAAAGCAATTTCAAACCTGGAAAGTTACACAAATACCAAGGGATGAGAATCTCGAAGCAAATGCCTTAGCTAATCTTGCATCTGCGGCTGACGTGGAGACTGATGCAAGCACCTCGGTTATTCATTTATTTCATTCAGTTGTCGACCCTGACAAGAATGAGATAAATTTCAATAATTTAACTTGGGATTGGATGAATGAGATTGTTGTTTTTTGCAGTATGGAACCATCCCTGATGACAAAAAAAGCTCATGCGCTTCGAAATAAGGCTGCTCAATACTGCTTAAACCAAGGCAACTTATATAGTAAAATGTTCGGTGGTCCCTTAGATAGATGCCTCAGACCTTCTCAAACGGAGTACGTAATGAGAGAAATACATGAGGGGCACTGTGGGAATCAAACTGGGGGAAGGTCACTGGTAAGAACCTTAATAAGAGCAGGTTATTACTGTCCTAAAATGGAAGAAGAAGCAGAACGTTTCATGTCCAAATGTGATAAATGTCAAAGGTGCGGTAACAATATGTATAGACCCGTGGAGTTATTACATCCGGTCATCGAACCATGGCTATTCATGAAATACGAAATGGATATCGTGGGTCCATTACCACAAGCAAAAGGACAGGTAAAATTTCTGCTCGTACTTACTGATTATTTTACTAAATGGGTAGAGGCAGGGGCCTTCAAACAAGTACGAGAAAAGGAATTCAAAGATTTTATTTGGTGAAATATCATATGCTGATTCGGTGTACCGAAGGAGATCGTATGTGATAATGGCCCTCAGTTTATAGGAGCTCAAATCACAGAATTTTTTCAAAGTTGGAAAACTAAAAGGATTACGTCCACACCTTATCATCCGGTAGGTAATGGGCAAGCAGAGTCAACAAACAAGGTTATTATCAATAATTTAAAAAAGCATTTGGAAAAATAAAAAGTAAATTGGCCAGAGGTGCTACCTGGTGTTCTGTGGGCATATCGTACAGCAATAAAAACAAGTACGGGGGAAACACCATTTTTATTGGTTTATGGAGTATAAGCATTAATTCTAGTTGAGATAGGAGAGCCAAATACGAGGTTTACACATTCAACTGAAGAATATAATAACGACGAAATGCGTATAAGCCTCAATTTACTTGAAGGATGAAGGGAAGCTGCATTAGTAAGAATGGCAGCACAAAAGCAAGTCATCAAACGGTACTACAACCGGAAAACACGCCTCAGATTTTTCAAAATTGGGGACTTCATGCTCAAAAAAGTTTTTCAATCTACAAAGACAGCTAATACGGTAAAATTAAGTCCAACATAGGAAGGATTGCTACCTTCGCATTGGAACGCTGTTCACTTGAAAAGATATTATTTCTAAGGAATACCCACGATCAGGTACCCATCTTTTAAAATTTATTTTTGAATTGTTACAATTTTACTAACGATTTTAGATTCTAGGCAAAAAACTAACTCGTACTAAAGGATGAGTCACGAACTGTAAGGCACACGGAGTAAACTAAAATTCCTGGCCTAGGGTTACAATTATTCTGATAGAAATATAAACGGGTTAGGCAGTCTTCATCTAAAATCGCACCTCCGAGTCTCGCATGTTTTTCCTTTTCAGGAAAAGGACCAAAAGAGAGAAACGATCAAGTGCTCGAGGCTTCATACTTCAACATTCAAACACTTGGGGGACTACATAATATACACGAGTATGTATAAAGAAGAAAAAGAAGAAGAAAGAGAAATCAAGCCTGAAAAAAGTCAAGTGCAGAGTAAAAGTCACGAAGTCACGAGCCAAGGCTAAAGAAAACCTTACTATAGTTAGGGTAAAAGCTATGTACTAAAGCAGGTTAAAAGAAAAACCTTGCATTTATTGTTATAAAATGGGTTATAAAGAAAAACCTCGTATTTATTATTTTTTCTTAAAAATCTGTTACAAGAAAAACAGTTACGAGAAAGTTATAAATGTAATTCGAATACATGTAAAGCATTATTCAAAACTAGACAAAGTTCGAATAAAAAACTTGTCAATGTTATTTCAAAAGAAACATGTGTGTTCCTATTTCTTTTATCGTATATTAACACCATTATGAAGTTGAGACGTCTTCTTCATTAAGTGTCGAATATAAAAAGGCTCTCTTTTATAAAATTCATGTTTAATTTAATTATTTATGAAGTTCGCAGAAGCATTTTCTAAAGAATAAAAATGGAAATTATTCTATAAGTTCTTAAAAATAAAGGCAAGAATAAAACAAACAGAAGTTCAAGAAAACTTCTTAATACTTAAAATATTAAGACTAAGTACCAACTTAGTAAAAAAGCAACGAATTGTTTAAACAAATTGCCCCGTGAAAAGACTTGGGGACTTGCGTTTCCAAAACCAACCCTCAAATAAAGCTAAGGGTTTGATAACAATTTTTCCAAAATAAACCCTCAAATGAAACCAAGGGTTTTTAACATAACTTTCCAAAGTTGTACCTGCAAAAAAGAAGGAATTCAAGACAGTGTAAATTTTTCACTAAGAAGATGAGGGAACTGAAGAAGGTGTATTAACGGCAACGGGCTCAACTTGGGCAGGAGCATCAACAGTTGCGGGTTGATCTTCACTCTCAGCAACAGGCTCGATAGGGCTTGGAACTGTTGGGATACCCGTATTAACTTCAACACCCACATGAGCTTCGGCCACATGAGCAGGAAAATCTTGAGTTTGTGGAGCCTTCTTAATGGTGTCATTGATCTTAGCCAATTCAGACTCTAAGTTGAAATTTTCTTGGCCAACATCTATCAGGGTATCATGGCGTGAGTTCAGAAATGCCCAACTTGCCTTAACAGCAGATTTCTCTTCAAGGATCTCATAATCCCTTGCCCAATCAGCAATCTCATTCTTTAGCTCCTCATTTTCAGCCAGGACAGAGTTGTAAGAAGCTTGAAGAGAGGCATGGGAGATTTCTAAAGCACTCACCTTATCTGAAGAGACTCGAAGGTCTTCTTGTGCTTCATTTAATCTTTGCACGAGCTCCCCATAGTAAGTATCTTTTTGATTCAAGAGAACTTTCAACTCTCTGTTCTCTTCACTAGCTTTGGATAGTTGTTCCGAAAAGGTAGACTCGAGACGCTCTTTTTCTTTTTCTGCTTGGCTTGAGGAAGCTCTTATAACCGCTAACTCTGAAGTTAGAGTCTGCACCTACTGCTCTAAGGTATTCCTGCTCTCTTGCAAATCTTCTATGTCAATTTGTGCAACCTCAAATTGTTCCTTCCAATTAATTGCCTCAAACTGAGAGGCGCATGCTAATTTCTCTGAATCACGTGCTGCCTTCTCCAAGAGAGGGATTCTATTCATCATTTCTGTACTAATGAGATTGGCCTAAGGAAAAATGGAAAGAGAAATTAGAATCTCAAAGATAAAATTACAAAACAAAAAGAGAAAAAAAGGAAAAGGAGTAAAAACCTTCAAGGTAGCATGGACAATATCGTTCATCAGGGTCAGGGAACTATGGCTTTCCAACTTTGCTTTTTCAATTGGGCCAATCAAAGGCTCCAGCCATACATCAGCCTGACCTGATTTCCTCAAAAGGCTACTCTCAGCAGGAACTTCAATAACCACACTTCTCATAGCGGCACTTCTACTTGAAGAAGCCACCTCAGTATGATGAACGATTGGAGGTGGAATTATCAAAGGAGGAGTGGCGGAAGAAGTAAGAACAGTTGAGGTAAGAACAGTCGAGGTAGGAACAGTTGAAGAAGGAATAGTAAAAACTGGAGGTGGCAACGAAGGAAGCACATGCACGGGAGTTAAAAAGTGGCTAGGCGTGTTTCATCTAAAACAGGCCCTAAATTACCACTATCAAAACCACAAACAAAAAGTTGTTCAATGGATTCATGAGTATCACCAGGGTAAACATCATCATCAAGAATTACTACCGGGGCTTCAATGGATGAAGTAAGAGGAACGGAATGACGGGGAGACACCTTTACTTCGTCATCAGAAATTATGTGTCTTCAGGCTCGAGGTCTTGTCACCAAAGAGCTCTCATCTTCCTCTTCTTCGGAATCTTCTTCTTCTTCAATGGGTTTTCTTTCGAAGAACCCAAGAATATTTCTTGAGCCCTTTCCAAAGAGATACGGGTTCCCGAAGAGGCACGAGAAGCCGCAATAGCCTCGGCATTAACTCCTCGAATAGCAAATCCTGATAAAAAGATAGATTGAAATTAGAGCACTAAAGAGAAATATGTGCATGGAAGTTGAAATAAAATAGGAAGCTCTTACCATGAGTCTTAACTTTCCAACCAAAACGGTTAGAAAGTGCCTTCCAAGACCTCCCATCCATTTTTGTGATTTTCAGTAATCTATCTACCCAACCACGAAAATTGGGAACATCTCCGACAACTCCCATGGTTGCTAAAAAAGAAAAAAGAAAAGCAAAATTAGGAAAATTAACAAATTTGAAAGAAAAAGGCACGAAAAAAGACTTACGTGCAAAGTTCCACTTCTGAGGGAAGGGGACGTTATCATTACCCACTATACCAGCAGTGGGGATAACAACAAATCGGGCATACCAACCACGGTCTTTGTCATCCTCAAGGCTCACCAAAACTCTCTTACTCCTAGCTACTAGTGTGAAAACACCATTGTGAAAAAGCCTAGGGATATAAAGATGAATTAAGTGAGGGAAGGTAAAGGGAACACCAGCTGAATTAGTTAAATGCCTTAAACATGCAACAACTCTCCATATGATTGGGCCAATTTGACCCAAACAAACATCAAAGAAACGACAAAAATCCAGAATCACTGGGTCAGTAGCTGGTCCAAACCCTAGAGTAAAAGGGTATGTATAGGCAAAAGAAAACTACATCAAATAAGAAGTGATTCTTTGATTTGGGTTAGGAATAATAATAGGGAAATCATCACTCCAATGGAAATCCTTACGAACTACAGGAGCTAAAATTTCTTTAATTTGAGTGGGGAAAGCATCAGCACGGTCTACAGTAAGAACCTGATTCCAAAGAGATTCCATGTCATGATAAAAAGACATCTCCGTAGGGACTATCTCTCCTACTAAAGGCTCACATAATGGTTCAGAAGGTTCTTTACCCCTAGGAGAAGATTTTTGAGAAAGGGAACCTCTCGTTCTATAAGAAGGACCAGAACTAGGAGATAAATTAGAAGAGCCTGGTGCAGATCCTAAACTACGATGCCTACCTCTTCTTCTGCCCCTACTAGGAGCATTAGGTAAGGTATCAACAATGGAAGCCCTTCTAGGGTTAGGATTCGACGAAGACATAATGAAATAAGACGATATGAGGAAGAAACAAACAAAGATTTGAAAAATAAACTGTTCAGTAAACTTTAGGTAATAAAGACAAAGAGAGAAGTTATATTTATACTGGTGATCAACCGTCAAATGGAAAAGTGCAATGATGGAAGGGATATAATAATGATAACTGACACTTCGTGAACAGGGAAGCCGAAAAGAAAGTGTCACAAACCAATTTACAAACCCGGTCGTGATGGCGCCTATCGTGAAGACAAGGCCAGCCAACAGAACAACAATGCCCCTTTTAACAGTTAATAAACATAAATGAATTAACAATACGACTTAATGGCATTAATAACTGACACTTACCACCCAACACAACCAGACCAGGGTGTCACAAGTCACGAGCATCTAATGAAGACTTAACACCACTACAGGGCCAATAATATATACAAAATAAAATTTGGAGTTCGAAAGATGAAGTCCGGTGCCACGAACACTGGCGGTCACCTTGCTCGACTACAATAGTAATACCTTCAATCCGCTAATAACCCGCTACCGGGTGAACAATACCTGCAACTGCACGCGATGTGCAGGGAGTAAAGAGAGTACTCTAACTCAGTGAGTAATAAGAGTAAATAATAACTGAGCGGCAAGAAATCACGTAAGAGCACTCCATCATGTAATATGGGACAGCACAACCCTTTGAGAAAACAGTAAATTTGGGAAAATCCTTTAGAAAATATCTGGCTCAGTTAAAAACCTCTTTTGAAAATAACCTTTTCCCAACAGTCAAGCAAATGAATGCATAATCAGATAGTGCAAGTCCGCACATAAGTCAGACCTTCGGGCACATCATTCCATTAACAAATAACACAAGGGTATCTGGTAACAGTGCAAGAAATAGCATGGATGCCAATGATATGAGAGTGCAGAATGTCATGCCACGTAGTACAAGAAGGAACCAATGCATGAATGCAATGCAATGCACATGACCGTTGCGGCACGCAGCCCGATCCATTTGGGTACCCGCGCTCACTGTGGGGGTTCAGATTCCGGAGGGGCTCCTATAGCCCAAGCACAATATCAATATCATATGGCTGCGGTGTGCATCCTGATCCATCCTCAGTCCAGAAGTGCACATGCAACACTACTGCGGTGCGCAGCCCGATCTATGCTCAGTCTACAAATGCACATAAGCCACTTGGGCAATATCAAAATAACAGTTCACAGTTCAAAACGTTAATAACATGTTGTTTAAGTTCTCAAATCTTAGAAAAATGGCTGAGTTTACAAATTAGTATTAAAACCCTAGACCGAGATCAAATAGTATGCACAAATAATGCGAAAATAGTGATATCAATCCCTGAAGGTTTCACATAGTTGGCAAGAAGCCCAAACATGTCAATCAGCCCAGATTATGATGATAACAAGTAGTTCAGTCAAATACACGGTAAAAGTAACAACCGGGACGGACCAAGTCACAATCCCCAACGGTGCTCTACCCCACGCTCATATCCGGCATGCAAGTCACCTCAATACAGCACTATGATGTGCAAATCCGGGGTTTCAAACCTTCAGGATATCATTTACAAGTATTACTCTCCTCGAACCGGAAAAATCTCAAGCTTGCGACGCCTTTGCCCCTCAATTCGGCCTCCTCGCACATCGAATCTAACCAAAATCAGAGCGAATACATCACACTATGAACAGGGAACAATACCCAATCGAAAACAATCAAAATACAGTGAAAATCTCGAAACTGGCAAAACTCGAGCCTCGGGCCCACTTCTTCAAATATTATAAAACTAACATTACCGGATTCCTCGTCTCACCACGAGTCCATACATACCAAGAACTCCCAAATTCGAGCTCAAATGACCTATCAAATCCCAATTTGAAATATTAAAACTCAAGCCCTAACTTTACTCCTTTTTAATGAATTTCAACCAAATTCCATGTTAAATTTGACAAAAGCTCGTGTATTTAGGCCAAAGAACTTACCTCTAATCATTCTCCCTTGAATCCCTCTTAAAAATCGCCTCAAAACTCTCAAAGCTCGCTTTAAAATGGTGGAAAACAATGCCTAGCTCGCGGAGGAAATATTAATTAATCAGCCCAGCATTTTTGCTTATGCGGTCCCCACCCCGCTACTGCGGGACCGCTTCAGCGCCCTTCCTTTCCGCTTCTGCGAAAGTCCAACTTCTCGAACCAAACCGCTTCTGCGGTAACAACATCGCAGAAGCGAGTCCGCTTCTGCGGCTACACAAGTGCTTCTGCGAAACCAGGCGCCCAGTCCTCTTAAGATTGTCTGCGGTCAACCCCTCGCTTAAGCGGGTCCGCTTATGCGGTCCAAGACTCGCAGAAGCGAGAATACCAGATATCAGCAACATTTGAAGGCTCCAAATCCAAATTTCATCCCGTTAGCCACCCAAAATCACCCCAAGGCCCCCGGGACCTCAACCAAAAGCACCAACATAACCCATAACATCATTCAATCTTGTTTCAATCATCAAAACACATCAAACAATGCTAAAACCATCAAATCACATCGGATTCAAGCCTTAGTTCTTTAAAAGCTTCCGAAACACGCTTTCGATCAAAAAACCGACCAAACGACGTCCGAATGACCTAAAAATTTGTACACATGTCTAAAATCACCTAACGAAGCTACAGCAACTCTCGGAATTCCATTCTGACCCTCGGATCAAAATCTTGCCCATCAACTGGAAATCGCCAAAATACTAATTTCGCCAATTCAAGCCTAATTCTACACGGGGTCTCCAAAATCACTTCCGATCACGCTCCAAGTCACAAATCATCCCTCGAAGCTAACCGAATCACCGGAAATCACATCTGAGCCCTCTAACTCAATAGTCAACATTCGGTTGACTTTTCCAACTTAAGCTTTCCTTAAAGAGACTAAGTGTCTCATTTCTTATCAAAATCAATCCAAATCAACTCTAACACACCACATACCGATAACGAAACATGAAGAAGCATGAAATGGGGGAAACTGAGCAATAACACATGAGACGACGGGTCGGGTCGTCACATCCTCCCCAACGTAAACCAACGCTTGTCCTCGAGCGTACCCAGAGTTATACTAGAAGCAACCCAAAAGCTGAATGACCCTACCAAGCACATACCCGGGTGATCCCACGTCACCCTATCTCACATAGGTCCGATGATACAACATGGCTGAAATTTCACAGTCCATCTATACCATGAACCGTAGAGCCACATTGCACTTTCCGAAATCGTACACCAGATCAGAACTTCACATCTATACTCAGAATAAGCCTGAACCAGCTGTAACAACCCATACCAGCAACCTTAGGTGAAATCACATGATATACCACATAATCCAAACACTTGAACGGTAGTCTCTATTCACAGCGGTTGCCCATAGTAACCAAATACCGATCGAAAACCTCTCATTAGCCAAAGTATTATTCCAACACTTTAATATACTGCCAACGATAAATAAAACACGCGATAAACTGTAACCATTCCTCAGATCAACCATACGTGAAGCCACTTCCTTTTTGACTAATAACACAATAGATTTTCGGGCCAAACCTCGATATTATCCTTCTAACAAGCAGAAATCACATCTGTTCGTACTCATTAATGACTCCAACGATCACCTCGACTCCAACACACCACTCTGGTGATATGACACCTCCACACAGGCCTAAGCCACAACTTGCATAATACACGCACCAATGAGAAACAGTCTGATCATACTCAAATCATGACAAATGACTCAAACGAAAGAGTTGTACCTCAAGCTCATTCGTCCATCACAACACAAGGCTGAGACCCCATCTCCCATCATAGAAATAGAATACCTGAAGTTACCTCGAAAGGTCATACCCCCGTGTGGCCTCGCCACAATGCGCGATCTTATCCAAACACTGTTACACATGAAGCACCTCAAGACACTGTGATCAGAAATCGACAGACACACACAATTTGATGTCTGAAACCAAAGCAATTACACCCACGGTGAGATAAATAACATACGACACACAACCTGATAGGTCATAGCCCATACTCCATTTACCGAGGAACATCCAGTTACTCTCCCCGCTCAACTTTTACTATGAATTCCCAATAGAACCGCACCACATGTGCCCATATCCAACAAATCGCAACGTCCCACAACGCCAAAAAACAACTCATAGCTCTCCTTAGATCAATAACAAGCTCAGTAATGATAGATTCAACCTATTCCTCAGCAATACAACTCATGGTCGACCAAGCTAACTCAAGCTAATTGCGTAGCCATATCGACCTGCCAACGAACTCAATACCAAGAAGCCTGAAACTATTCCTTCCACTACCATAACTCCTGCCGGAGCCCGGCACCAAACCAATACTGAAATCCATAACCTCGCCCGGTGACATGCCCGGCCACAAGAAACGCATCCGAAAAGTCCCTCAACACTGAAGCTGAATCAATGATAGAGACCTCTCCTCTGACATCCATCACGAAGGCCCAATCAAGGAAAGCAATCCTTCCCAGCCGTTCGCTGGTCTTTGGAATACAACCACTGTGCTAGAACATAATCCGATGCACTCTGCCACTCAACCTGTGGCATTTTCCGACATAACCCATAGCACAATAATCTAGAATAACCCAACACTGAGACAATCAGTCTACACCCCAATATCATATCCAAAATCTAATATATCAAGCAAAGAAAGATCCACTCGGGTTTCCAATTCCCAATAGACGCTAACGGTACCAATACACACGATCCACAACCGCTACACAGTCTGAACCTGAGAACTCCCAGTCTCCAACTCCATATAGCACATAGATCACTGTACCTGATCCCAAATTCTGCAGTATTAATACATTTTACACCTCGAGCACCCAATCATTCTACGAAAGATATTCTAAAATTCTCCTGTGCCATCAAACAAACTCAGATATCAGCAGTCGATTTAGCAAGAAAGTGCCGCAATACTACCAAAGTATCATCAGTTTAATCATATTACCCTTTTTCCCGAGACGTATACTATTGTCAAATCACTTCCAATTAACAGTATCATTTCCTTGGTCATCTGAGACTACCCGTAGCCTAAGAAGTTTATGAACTTCTTTCCAGAACTAAACTGGAACCTCGCACACGCCAGTCTCGGTCCTCTACAACATACCGCATATACCATACCCTCCAAGGATAACATGAGAACTTTTATCCCCCTTCCGCTCTGCAGACATCGACGCACTCAACTAGTCAAGAACTTTCATTGATCCCATTTAGAAGAAAAATCATTACACACTCCATGCTCAACATGTCCATAGAAAATATACATCTCCAAACAACGATGAAACCCAACAAGAATTCTCTCCCAATTCCATTTGCACAGGCTAAACTGTCAGGACTGAATCCTTCTAACTAGACCAAGCTAAACAAGCTGTCAGAACTCAAGAGCTTTGCTGCAAAATACCTGCACGAACTCATTGCCTCGAACACACACAAAAAAATTAATTATATCTTTGCCATTCCGGTTCGGTCTACCATCAAGCTATTCCGTCTATCTAATTTTTCCTTCTGATTCATCATCCACTTGATATCTCTACCTCGTTGTAGCATCACAATGCCTCATTCCAGGCTTACCACACGAGACTCGAACGTAAGACCACACTGTCTAAGACCCATATGCCACTGAATACTCTCTCAACTGATCCCAGAAATACCACATTCTAGAATACCTACCCCGAAGAGCTTCTGCGACTTTGAATTCGTTACCATTACTTTATAGATAACGATACATAGGATCCCATAAGCAACAAAAAACTACCACAATTCTTGATCTTTTCTAATGAAAATACAGTCTCCAGCCACATACACAACCTTAAGACACCTGATTATTACATGCCAAATCGTGAACACAATAAAACCATTCTCGAGAGCCATTCACTCTTATACAACTGTAGATTACCTGACTTAATGAACAGAACCACTCGTGCCTTATTAGCACTCTGACACCGCAGAGCATGATCTCATACCAATACAAATAACCATCTTCCTTCACTATACGCTGAGCATTCTTTATCATCAACAGCTCAAGACATCCTATTATTCCCACACATCTACGAAGCACCATATAACCTTTGTCAAAATTTTGCTTCACTCGTGCCATCCTCGGCTCAATTTCTGCAACCAGGACTAATCCGCCAGCATACCTCGAAGCGGAACCAACATAGCACATAACTGTGCGATCAGCTAATCAACAGCAACCTCCCCAACTTGGCTCGAAGCCATCTATCAGGACACACTCAATAACCCATAATGCTTTTACTCTAATGATGCCACAATTCCATAGTGAGATTAAACTCAAACCATGTCACGCCCCAAACTCAAGGGACATGACCGGCGCTCGACCGGGTATCCCCAGTCAAGCGGACCTGGGTGCCTTTCCTAACCCATGAGCCACCCCTTGATTTCCTTATTCGGTATTCCAAGAACTAGCCACATAAATAAATTTTAGATCACCCTTTTTCAAATGATACATACATAATAATTAGTGAAATTACCAATTTGTTGTCCAACAAAAGAAACATGATTATACATAGCTTCTAACCCACATCCACTGTCTACGGAGCCTCTAAAGATACAACAGGATAATACAGTACTTGCCGGTAACAAGGCTCCGGCTATACCTTACACAACAATAAAATAAAACTACAGAGACAAGCGGCCTCAGCCACGCAGGGCCCCGAGAGGAATGAGGCTCACAAAAAATTGATGGAAGGCGAAGAGGGAGCTACGATCGGTGGACTGGAATACCTGCTGCTGATCCACCTACAATCATAACACGAATGTAGCGCCCCCGGCAAAAGGGACGTCAGTACACTTGAATTGTACTGGTATGTATAACTAACTTTGCGCCAAGTAAACTCAAGCCATAGACAAATAAGTAACAGTAACAGAAACAACAATCAATTTCCATAAAGAAAGAACAATCAAGCCAAACAAGTTTTACAAACTCTCCCGTTTCCCCTTCCACATTTCCACATCAATAGATTTCACATTTTTGCTCATATTTTCATTTCAACAGTGATTTCGATCACTTTCCACCCTTATTACCTCGACCACCCTTATTACCTTGGCCACCCTTATCACCACAACCCGCACCTTATTACTTCGTGTTACGGCGCGCAACCCGATCCCACCGCACATTTTCAATTCACAAACAATCACAACAACAGCAATGAACAATTCACAAAGATCACAACAATACTTCTTAAGGAATAGCAACAATAATTTACAAGTGCTTCCATAACCATCCATACTATTTCCGTCACATTCCACAATTCACAAGTG
The DNA here is from genome assembly GCA_026770625.1 of Nicotiana glauca. Taxonomy (NCBI): domain Eukaryota; kingdom Viridiplantae; phylum Streptophyta; class Magnoliopsida; order Solanales; family Solanaceae; genus Nicotiana; species Nicotiana glauca. The sequence continues at coordinate 66,793 of MU747035.1, read as the reverse complement.
TTTCACATTACAACAATACTTGCCCACGGTAAGCCATAATTGTTAATATCTCAATTATTTCAGTTGCATCACTTACAATTTCCTTACGTCATTTGTTCTTCATCTAATACCACATATCATAATCACAACCATGCAAATCACACGAATTTCACAATTTACCCACGTGAATGTCACATACCAAACATTGAACACCAACGAGGCGATTTTACAAAGTCAAGGTTAGCCATACATACCTGAAGCCGAATTCCCTTTTTAATTTCTACTTCCAACTTCACCAAAAGCCTAGCAACGTCAAACTAGTGCACAAATTATTACATATTTCTTAGAATCAAACTTCACAATCACTACCCGAACACATTTAGGTTATCAACCCTTCTTTACACAATTCTTTACTCCTTCCCAACTACTCTTACTAGATTTTAGGTTTTAATAAACATGCATGAGTGTTTCAACCCCTATTATCAAGAACTAATGCATGAGACCTTCCCCCTCTCAATAAATCTGAAAGTTAATGAAAATGGGGTAGGGATTTTACCTGTAGAAATAGAGATAAAGACACTTGCTTTGAAATTTCCCGGACCAGATAATTTGAGGAACAAATTTTGAAGAAAATGAACCTTCTCTCAAGAACCCCTCCTCCCTCTCTCTTGTTTTGTTCAGAAAAATGGTTAAAATGAGGGGTAGGGTGTTATATTAGAAAGGGATCGGGTTTTAAATTTTAGAAAATGGAAGTCCGGGTAAGATCTGTGGTGGCACTATGCGACCGCATAATTGAAATGCGATCCGCATATTGGATCGCAGATTTGACCCCAAATCACTGGACATCTCTGCCTGGGTATGCGGTGGAAATGCGGTCTGCATACTGATTATGCGGTCGCATAATGGACCGCATTTTCAACCTCAATTTAGAGCAACTCTCTGATTCACTATGTGGCAGGAGTGCGGTCCGCATAGCTGATCTGCGCCCGCATTCTGGGCCGCATAAATGACAATTTTCTGGAAAATTGATTCTTTTGATTTTTAAAGGCTTAGATCACTACCAAGGGTCTGAACCGTGGCTCGCAAGCTCACCGCGAGAAATTCTACACATTCCTAACATAAATTCACAGTCGACACCACGGGTTACTATGTTTTGAGGCAAAAAATTATTTATGGGATCTTACAAACCATTTACAAGTTTATGAAAACACCGATCATCTAGTACTGTAATCCTCTACAAATCTCGCATTCATCCCCATATCAGTTGAGTCCATTCTCTTGAGTGACCCGAATTTATTAAATTCCTAACACGTACCCTTCAATTACACATGAGATCTTCTAACGTACACATAAGGATAATACCACTCAAGAACACTCCGCAGGAGATAACCCACCTGCTTCGCCTCAATTTAGTATTTCAGCACACCTCCCACCGCCATACATATAATACAGCCCATTTAGTCTTTCTGAGTCTGAACTCAAACCGCCACAAGTATTGCACTTAACTTTCTAACTAGGAGATACGAAAATATTCTTCACGCGCCCATAACTCGGGCTACACAACAGATCACAATCGGAACCGAGCACTTATCAGTCATCTATCATCCAGCAGACTTCTTCGTCACCACCAGGTCGTACAGATACATCACGCAGCACTAACATACTCATCACATGGAAATCTAAGCGCCATTCCGGCTAATAAGGACAATACTGAACATATAAGTTCAAAACATTTGCTCACAGAATCAGCACGTCGGTGCTCAAGCCATAGGCAAAGATCTGGCCTCAAGTCCTCCAGACTGGCCCGATATACTCACAATGATTACCTCTCGCCCATCGATCGGGGAATCACAAGCCATCATGGTACATATAATATCGAGCGCTCATGTGCGCATACAGACGTGTAGAAGGAATTTCAAGAGTTATATCTCAAGATGAATCAAGTACGCACGATCAGAATTCCAAGAATGGGAAGCTTTTCCTAAAGGTTCTGTAGCCTCTCGAGGATAAATACAGACGTCTCCGTACCGATCTGCGAGACTCTACTAAACCTGCTCATGACTCGTGATACCTAGTAACCTAGGCTCTAATACCAACTTGTCACGAGCCAATGCCCAAACTCGGTCGTGATGGCGCCTCTCGTGAAGACAAGGCCAGCTAACAGAACAACAATGCCCATTTTAACAGTTAATAAACATAAATGAATGAATAATACGACTTAATGGCATTAATAACTGACATTTACCACCAAACACAACCCGAACGGGGTGTCACAAGTCACGAGCATCTAAAGAAGACATAACACCACTACGAGGCCAATAATATATACAAAATAAAATTTGGAGTTCGAAAGATGAAGTCCGGTGCCGCAAACGATGGCGGTCACCTTGCTCGGCTACAATAGTAATACCTTCAATCCGCTAATAACCTGCTACCGGGTGAACAATACCTGCAACTGCACACGAGGTGCAGGGAGTAAAGTGAGTACTCCAACTCAGCGAGCAATATGAGTAAATAATAACTGAGCGGCAAGAAATCACAAGAGCATTCCATCATGCAATATGGGACAGCACAACCCTTTGAGAAAATAGTAAATCCGGGAAAATCCTTTAGAAAATATCTAGCTCAGTTAAAAACCTCTTTTGAAAATATCCTTTTCCCAACAGTCAAGCAAATGAATGCATAATAAGATAGTGCAAGTCCGCACATAAGTCAGCCCCTCGGGCACAGCACTCCATTAACAAATAAAACCAGGGTATCTGGTAACAGTGCAAGAAATAGCACGGATGCCAATGATATGAGAGTGCGGAATGTCATGCCACGTAGTACAAGCAGGAACCAATGCATGAATCCAATGGACACGACCGGTGCAGCGCGTAGCCCGATCCATTTGGGTACCCGCGCTCACTGTGGGGGTTCAGACTCCGGAGGGGCTCCTACAGCCCAAGCACAATATCAATATCACACCGCTGCGGTGTGCAGCTCGATCCATCCTCAGTCCAGAAATGCACATGCTCGTATCCAGCGTGCAAGTCACCTCAATACAGCACTATGATGTGCAAATTCGGGGATTCAAACCCTCAGGATATCATTTATAAGTATTACTCACCTCAAACAGGCAAAATCTCAAGCTCGCGATGCCTTTGCCCTTCAATTCGGCCTCCTCGCGCATCGAATCTAACCAAAATCAGAGCGAATACATCACACTATGCCAAGGGAACAATACCCAATCGAAAACAATCAAAATATAGCAAAAATCTTAAAACTAGCAAAACCAGATCCCCGAGCCCACTTCTCGAAAAATTATAAAACTCACATTACCGGATTCCTCGTCTCTCCACGAGTCTATACATACCAAGAACTCCCAAATCCGAGCTCAAATGACCTATCAAATCTCAATTTGAAATATTAAAACTCAAGCCCTAGCTTTACCCCTTTTTAATGAATTTCAACCAATTTACATGTTAAATTTAACAAAATACCATGTATTTAGGCCAAGGAACTTACCTCTAATCATTCTCCCTTGAATCCCTCTTCAAAATCGCCTCAAAGCTCTCAAAGCTCGCTTAAAAATGATGGAAAATAATACCTAGCTCGCGGAGAAAATATTAATTAATCAGCCCAGCATTTTTGCTTATACGGTCCCCACCCCGCTTCAGCGGGACCGCTTCAGCGCCCTTCCTTTCCGCTTTTGCGGAAGTCCAACTTCTCGAACCAAACCGCTTCTGCGGTAACAACATCGCAGAAGCGAGTCCGCTTCTGCGGCTACAAAAGCGCTTCTGCGAAACCAGGCACCCAGGCCTCCTAACCGCTTTTGCGGTCAATCCCTCGCTTAAGCGGGTCCGCTTCAGCGGTCCAAGACTAGCAGAAGCGAGAATACCAGATATCAGCAACATTTGAAGGCTCCAAATCCAAATTTCATCCCGTTAGCCGCCTGAAATCACACCGAGGCCCCCGGGACCTCAACCAAAAGCACCAACATAACCCATAATATCAATCAAACTTGTTCCAATCATCAAAACACATCAAACAATGCTAAAACCATCAAATCACATCAGATTCAAGCCTAAGTTCTTTAAAAACTTTCGAAACACGCATTCGATCAAAAACCCGACCAAACGACGTCCAAAAGACCTGAAAATTTGCACACATATCCAAAATCACCTAACGAAGCTACAGTAACTCTCGGAATTCCATTCCGACCCTCGGATCAAAATCTCACCCATAAACGGGAAATCGCCAAAATACTAAGTTCGCCAATTCAAGCCTAATTCTACACCGGGTCTCCAAAATCACTTCTGATCACGCTCCTAAGTCACAAATCATCCACCGAAGCTAACCGAATCACCGGAAATCACATCCGAGCCATCTAGCTCAATAGTCAACATTCGGTTGACTTTTCCAACTTAAGCTTTTCTTAAAGAGACTAAGTGTCTCATTTCTTATCAAAATCAATCCAAATAAACTCTAAAACACCATATACCGATAACGAAATATGAAGAAGCGTGAAATGGGGTAAACTGAGCAATAACACATGAGACGACGAGTCGGGTCGTCACAGAAAGCCTAGAAAAGTGCTACAAAACTGCAGAACCAATAGGAAGGAGACACGTGTGAAGCGCATTAAATAGAAGTGACAATTGAAGCGTCAATTCTGTCACAACATTAATGGTGACAAAAATTTCCCGTTTTAATGAAATCTACTTCCCAAATATTCAATTAAAGAATAAATGGCAAATGGGGGGACTATCTGTATTGTGAAAAATTAAGTTTACATATTAAAGATGTACGGAGATAACGTGTCATGACACGTAGGCTGGTCAAATGGTCAAAGTGTTACAATTAGCAAAGAGGCATGAGTGGTAACAGATGCGAGCAAAAGCAAAGGAAGAGGCACGGGCGATTATTCAAATGATTCAGCGCCCGTACCTATTCAAGACATTTAAGTTCAATAATCAAAAAGAATCAAGGGAATGAATCTGGCAGCACACGAAGGTCCAAATACAGTATTTAATAAGCATTAAATGCTAAAAAACGTTAGAGAATCTGTCTTAAATATAAGGATTATGTAACGTAGCATTCAATATCATTTATTGCCCACAATGACCTTATTATGAGAAAAGCAAGACACATACATCCCAAAATAGCTATAAAAGGGAAATGATTGAACAGTTGTAGGGAGACGAAAGATCATCTGAATATATTTTGGTTTACTTGTTTTATTCGATTATATTCTGGCTATCCAACTTAATTTCTTTTATACATTCTTGCGATTATCAGTAACATGTGTTCTTTTAAATTATAGCTTTAATCAAAATTCTATTTTTTTGGTTAAACAGTACGAGTCTCGGATCTACTGCTGATATCACTGACTCTGAAAGCAACGCCGGGCACTTATTGAGAAATATCGATTTCGGATCAAACAGTCTCTGGATTGATCCATCTCTTATTTAGGCGATCCCTGATCTATCATCAATTAGAATGAAAATGAGGTAAGCCTAACTAATTTAATTTGAATTGGCATAATAAATTCATTTATTAATTGCAGAATGGGACTTTACCTAAAGACAAGCATGCTCCCGATAACACTGAGTGCGTCTCATCCCGTATTGCCTGCCTTGTTGAAGGAGAATTATATTTGGGAATATTCAAGGCTCCAAAAGCTAAAATGCCACATGGGCCAAACAAACAAAATATATAATGCGAGAAATTTATAAAGAAATCAGTGAAAATTACTCCGGTAATAAGGCGTTAAATCAAAACTCATCAAAGTCAGTATGAATAGCTCAAATCAAGATATGGCATGATCCTCGACAACATTTTGGAACATCCGTAGTTCCCGACCAGAGTACAAAATATTTGATAAAAAGAGCTTCAGTACCGTCTCTATGTTGGAAATGGACCATTTGAAAGTCCATCAATATTGAAACTAACTATCCTACTGGGGACTATTAAACTGCGGATTGTCAAATTATGATTCCAGTGTTTGAGTTCTCATACCTCAAAACTCAAACGCTAGGAAGATTACTTATACTTGAAGTTTAGTCAATTTGACCTGACATTATAAGAAGTGATACAAACAATTGATTCCCTTGGGAGATAGAATTCCTAAAAGTATTCCGATATAATTTACCAGCTCAACTCAGTAAGTTATATTGCTCATATCAAGCATAAATACTTCAAACAGTGTTGAGTGAGTTCTTCAAAAGTACATATACTACATGTACACAAAAAGGATCGAGAACTCCATGTCAGAGTCAAGAATCCTACCATAAAAATGAGAGTTTTATATCTAAGTCAAGATAAATGTATGCAAATAAGTCACTAGAATAAATTTCACTTTGAACAAAAACGTGACTTACATTTGGTCCAACAACAACCATTCAAGTTAAATATACACGCCTTTCTTAATGGCTAATTGTATTATGACTCAGATCGATTATCCCGTATATATAAACAAGAATCTCAAATATTATTTCGGACATGTGTCCCTCTCTATTTGGAAGTATATTCATGTACTCCAATTTGGATTCAAATCCAATTAGATTAAATGTCTCTCCAGAACAAATCTACTAAGATATATATTTATTTTGGATCAATATTACCTCAAACTCAAAGTCTTACTGGGATCAATATTCACGTAAATATTAATGGGGTTAATAATCTTATAAATCCTACCGGGATTAATACTATCCGAGACTAAAAGTCTACTCGGATCAATCGATCATATTTTATGCCTGAATGAAAAGGAGACGTCCTCTTCATAGGCTTTAAAGTATATAAAAGTTAGACACCTAAAGGTGCAACATTAAGACATCACACATGTAACAATGCATCCAAATATATATTTTTAGTCTAAAAGACTAAGTATGAGCACTCAAATAATTTTCTAAAGTGCCAAGAAAAACTTGTACTCGGATAAATTCCCTAAAATGCCAAATGATGATATTAGACCCAAAAGACATAAGGAACACTGTATTATTCCTGGTCTAGGTTACAACCCTTCTGATGAAATAAAAAGGTTAAGCAGTTATCATCTAAATTCTAAAATATATACCTCCGAGTCCCGTATGTTTTTCCTTTTCAGGAAATGGACCACATGGAAGAAATAATCAAATGCACGAGATTTCATACTTCAAAGCTCTAACACTTGGGGGACTATATATATGGAAGGCAAAGAAGACTAGAAAAATCGGAATTTAAGTCAAGCCTAAGGTCTACCGAACAAATCGAAAGTTAATAGCAAAGTTACGGGCCAAAGCCAAAGAAAAACCTTATCATAGTTAGGTTAAAAGGCAATGTAATGAAAACCTTGTGTGTTATTCAAGTGAAACAAGGCTATGAATAAAAACCTTGTGTATTATTCAATATACTGAAATAGGATACAAATAAAAACCTTGTGTTTTGTTTCCTTTTTTGAAATCTGTTGTAAGAAAAAAAATTATGAAAAAGTTATAGAAGTTAATTAAATACATGTAAGGTAGAAATTGACAAAGTTCAAATAAAAACTTATCGAAGTTATTCCAAAGAACACGTGTGTTCCTATTTCTTCTTTCGTATGTTTACACCATTATGAAGTTGAGATGTCTTCTTCATTAAGTGTCGTTCATAAAAGGGCCCTCTTTTATAATTCATGCTTATTCAAAAAAGTCACGAAGCATTGAAGCATTTTTAATGCAAAGTTAAAGGGTGAAAAAAAACCAAACATTAAAATAGGAAGAAAATTAAGCCAAAATTTATATATCAAACTTTGCAAACATAAGGCAAAAATTTGTCTTCAAACCCCGAAATAAGACAGGGGTAAACCGACCAATTATTGACAAAAGGAACATATACGGTGGAGTTGTCATCTGAATCTCTAAGTTCTGTACTCTTTTTTCATTCGTCCAGTTTTGTCCCTATTGGGTTTTTCTGGCAAGATTTTTATTGAGGCAGAGGCAAGGATAAAAAGGATAAAATCTTCCACTTCTCGGTCACATCATAGTGAGTAATCGGAAAGTGGGGGGACTATCTGTATAACCAAAAATTAGACTCGCCATATGGGTTTATTAAATAGCGACACGTGTCAGCAAAGTTTGAAGAAAAGTGAAGAATGACATGTAAAGATGATATGTGAAAGACCCCTGGGACCGAACATACTCGTACCGTACCTGTTAGCCTTGGAACTGATCATCATGAAGTAGCTCGGATCAGGTGCAGGAGAATATCTCATAAGGAAGGAATCAATTAATCCCGAATTATATGGGATTTATCATCATTGCACCATCAGTTACAAATCAATTATTAATTAATGCAATAAATGATTGTAACGTTTAGAACAAGGCAATCAATTGCAAGATTGACTCAACAGACACGAGATTGACTCAACAGGCACGTGATTGACTCAACAGGCACGGGATTGACTCATCAGTTAAAAAATTGACTCATCAGTTACCAAATTAACTCATCAGTTATGGAATTAACTCATCGATTACGGAATTAACTCATCAGTTACAGAATTCCAACATTTACATAGATGTTACAAGTCTTCCAAAAGTAATGGATGGATTAAGTAAATACTCATAATGGATCCATAATTTAAGGAGAATGGTTACTTAAATTTAGCCCTTTAAATAGACATACTTTTACCACCATCAGGGGAATCTAATTTTCTCCTCTACAATTCTATACATTGTAATTTATGGCATATTGCTCTCTAGTTAGCGAAAGTTCGGCCATTCAAGCTCTGTTTGGCTCGTTATCCTATCAAGGATCATTCAATAAGAATTTTTTCTTCTTTGATTTATTTTTATTATATTATCTATCATTGAATTTATTTCCCACTTCTCTTTGACATTGTATTAATAAAATTTTGTATCTTTCGGATTGAATCGTTTGTTTGTGGTCCATCATATAAAATTATTGCTTTGACCTTGAAAATTATTTTTTGGGTTAAACAGTCACATGATCATATTCTCACATCCACCGAATGAAGCAGACTCACTCCACACGTAACATGCTGAAACAGAGAATTTTGATAAAAAACTTGAGTAATAATTTTTTGCCAACAAGCTAAAAGGAAGATCTTGGTATATAAATAAATGAAAGATCTGATTCTTCTTACAAGTAAATCTGTTACTTGGTCTGATAATAGCATTGAACTGAAGTTTTTAGATACTCATATGAATAAGAGCTAAAGTACACATCTATTTCCTTGGATATAATCACAATACTTACATCTACAAACTATTTTACTTGGTAGCATAAATTCTTGCAATGTATTCACGAAAACCATAATATAACTAATAAAATATAAGTTAACCACTATAGGCTTTCTAACATTAGAATCAAACAAATAAATTATAAGCTGTAATCTACCTCAATGATTAACAAAAGTTAAACTTGCATCAAAACTGAAGGCTAACAACACTAAAAAATTGAAGTACAGGAAATGAACCGAATAAAATAGGAGTGGTTTGTTAAGAGTAGTTAGTTAAATAAATCAAGCATGTCAAAATCTGTTGGATCCAACTTCAAACAAAAGAAGCAACAAATTAAAATGCGCAAAACTTTTTTAAGGCTTGAATTGCACTAGTATATGTATTATCAGTAAAAACTATAAGAGACAATATAACAAATTACTCTTAGTTACTTAATGTTACCTGGGAAAAATATGTGAAAAGATTTAGGAGACGAGTTAACAAGCATAACTTACCGCTTAATGCCATCATAACAGTATATCAATCTGTTAAACCAAACTATGCATATATTAGCATCAAATAAAGTTGGCTTCATCAAAGTTTGTTTGTCCCTTGTATTACTCCACATTAAGAGATCCTCTTATAGGAAACACATATGAATACAAGATATAAAAAATAAGGTGAATCAAATGTGAATACCTTTTTTGAACTTACCTTTAAACCAAATATGAATATCATCTCTAAACATATCTATAAACGAAATAAGATAACCACTGCTTAAATATGCAATATTATTACCTTTAGATAAACCTACACATTAAATAAAAAATTATTCAGATTTGTATGCATTTGTTGCTAAATAAGTAGCAGTATTTGCCTCGACTACATCATCAATTAGATGGTCTTTGGCTAGTTATATCCTAACTCTTTGTATGGCTTTTCTCATAACCTTCATCTTCCATAACTTTTTCTTCTATATCATACAAATCTCTTGGCTTTAGGTTTACAAAAAACACTCCATACTTTATTTAAAACATCATCGACATAGTACACCATATTTATGCTCGAGATACTTCGATATAAGGCTCATGTTTTTCACCCTCAATCTCGATGTAATGACCCGTCTGGTCGTTTCATGAATTATAGCCTCATTTTCGACATTTATGCTTCCTTATATGTTCCACAATTATATTTCATCATATTGTATTGGATGGTTCGGGTTCGGAGTGGTTTCGGTGTAAAATGAGACACTTAGTCTCCTAGTTTGAGGTTTAAGTTGGAAAAGTTAACCGAATGTTAAATTTTGTGTAAACAATCTCAGATGTGATTTTTGATGATTCGGTTAGCTATGTTAGGTGATTTTGGACTTGGGAGCGCATCTGGAATGTGATTTGGAAGTCTGTGGTAGATTTAGGTTTGAATTGGCAAAATTGGACATTTGGCATTTCTCGGTCGGCAGCAAAAATTTTGATATCGGGGTTGGTATGGAATTTCAGAAGTTGGAGTAGGTTTGTAGTGTCATTTGTGTCGTGTGTACAAATTTCAGGTTATTCGGACGAGGTTTTATAGGTTTCGGCATCGTTTGTAGAATTCAGAAGTTTAGAAGTTCTTAGGCTTGAATACGAGGGTGATTTAGTGTTTTGATGTTGTTTTGAGTGTTCTGGAGGTTTGACTAAGTTTGAATGTTGATATATGACTTCTTGGTATGTTTTTGTGATGACCTGACCCGTCATATCATGAGTTACTGCTTCGTTTCTCCCATTTTCAGCTTCTTTATGCTTCATTATCCGTATCTTATGTGATCGGGTTGGTTCAAAGAGATTTTGGTAGCAAATGAGACACTTAGTCTCTTTAGGGAAGGTTTGGTTTGGAAAAGTCAACAGAATGTTGCCTTATGAGTTACAGGACTCAGATGTGATTTTCGATGATTTAGTTAGCTTCGGGGGATGATTTGTGACTTAGGAGCGTTATCGGAAGTGATTTTGGAAGCCCGATGTATAATTAGGCTTGAATTGGCGAAGTTAGTATTTTGGTAAATTCCGGTTGATACGTGAGATTTTGATCCGAGGGTCGGAATGGAATTCTGAGAGTTGCAGTAGCTTCGTTAGGTGATATGGGATGTGTGTGCAAAATTTCATGTTATTTAGAGGTGTTTTGGTCAGTTTTTTGATCGAATGCGTGTTTCTGAAGTTTTAGAAGAACTTAGGCTTGAATCCGATGTAATTTGATGGTTTCAGCGTTATTTGATGTGTTTGATCATTGGGATGAGTTTGGGTGATGTTTTAGGATGGGTTGGCACTTTTGGTTGAGGTCTCGGGGGCCTTGTGGTGATTTCGGATGGCTATCGGGATGAGTTTTGGATTTGTTCTAATTGCAGGCCTGCTGCTTCTGGTATTTCCGCTTCTGCGGAAATGGAACCGCAGAAGCAGTCTCGCAGGTACGGAAGATAGGTCAGAGGAGCAGTTCTTGTGTGGGCTTGGCAGGACCGCAGATGCTGAGTGGGGATCGCATCTGCAAAGTCGCTGATGCGACTTTTAGACTGCAAAAACAGTACATGGGGCTTGAGTAAATTCCGCAGGAGCGGACACTTGATCGCAGAAGCAGAGCCGCATAAGCAAAAATGGGACCGCAAAAGCGGATCATGGGCATAAGTAAATTTCCACAGAAGCGGAAATTGACCGCAAAAGTGGAAGTCACAGCAGCGACAATATGACCGCAGATGCGATAATGTCTGGGCAAAAGGGTTTTAAATCATTTTGTTCCGCGAGGCTAAGTTAATTTTCACCATTGTTAAGCATCCTTGAGAGCTTTTGGATGGAAATTGAAGAGGGTTTTGACTGGGATTGATTGGAGGTGAGTCCTATGATCTAAAAACATGATTTAATTGTAGAATCAACCTAGAAATTTATGAAAATTTATCAAAAGGGGGAAGAACTAGGGCTTGAGTTTTGATATTTCAAATTGGGTTTTGATGGGTCATTTGAGCTCGGATTTAGGAGTTTTTGATATGTATAAAACTCGTGGCGAGATAAAGAACCCATTAATGTGAAAATTTCTGGAATTCGAGAAGTGGGCTCGGGGCTCGGGTTATGCCAATTTCGATATTTTTGCTATTTTTCAATTCTTTTCAATTGGGTTATGTTCCCTTAGCCTATTGTGACGTATTCGTTGTGGTTTTGGTCAGATTCGACGCGCGAGGAGGCCGATTTGAGAGGCAAAGGCATAGCGATCTAGAGATTTGGCCGGCTTGAGGTGAGTAATGATAGTAAATGATGTCCTGAGGGTTTGAAACCCCAAATTGCACAACGTAGTGCTATATTGAGGTGAAACACGCTCTTAATAACGAGCGCGTGGTTGTTTACTATTGGGGATTGTGTTTTGGTCCGTCCCGATTGATATTTTTACCGCGTATTTGACTGAGATGTGTTTGTTATCAACATGATTTGGGCTTGTTGCCATATTTTGGGCTTCATGCCGACTACTTGAATCCTTCATCGACTTTTATCACTATTTTGATATATTACTTGAACTCAGTCCTGTTGATTGATACTATTTTACAAAATCAGCCACTTTTAATTGAATTTTTGAGACTTAAATGATATTTCCAATATTGTTTGAGCTGAGCACTACTGTTTTACTGATGGCCGAGGGGCTTGTGATGATTTTTGGACTGAGTGAGGCCGAGGGCCATATGTGAGGATATGCTGAGTGATGTGAGATGCTTTATATGCCCCGAGGTGGCTTGAGTGATGGGAGGCCGAGTGATGTGAGGCCGAGTGCCGAGTGATGATGCCACGAGGTGGCTTGATATAGCGCTTGGGCCGTAAGGGGCCCCTATAGAGTCTGCACACCCACAGTGAGCGTGGGTACCCATATGATCTGAGAGTGAGCCCGAGGGGCTGATACTATGCTGGTGACTGATACTGGGCCCGAGGAGCTGATACTGTTTTGAGCGATTGATACTGGGCCCGAGGGGCAGATTACTACTCACTATTTACTTGTTGTTTTACCTGATTTACCTGATTTTAAAGAGGATATTTCATTTGATTCTTCACGGTTTTACTGCTTTAAGTGATTTACTATCTGATATAGAATTGCTTTGTGCCTTTATGTGTTTCATGCTTTCAGCCATTATTTATTGTTATTAGTCACTGGGTTGGAGTACTCACATTACTCACTGCACCGTGTGTGCAGATTCAGGCATAGTAGAGTCTGCACCTAAGCGCTGATTCCTTCTATACCATGCAGCGACTTGGAGTTGCGAGGTAGCTGTTGACATCCACAGCCCCTTGTCTCTCCTATCCTCTATCATTTATGTTTCATTAGACTATTGTATCGAGTTTCAGACTTTGAAGACTTATAGTAAACTCTTTAGTAGCTCATGACTTGTGACACCCCGGTTTGGGCTGTGTTAGGATCTTTTTCCCTGGTTATTATCACTGTTTCCGCATTATGACTATCTTAAATATGTTTTAGATTTGTTAATGCTAATGAATTATTTAAAAAGAGGTGTTTGCGTTGTTCTGGCTGGTCTTGTCTTCACGAGAGGCGCCATCACGGTCGAGTTTGGGAATTAGGTCGTGACAAGTTGGTATCAGAGCCTAGGTTACTAGGTCTCACGAGTCATGAGTAAGTTTAGTAGAGTCCCGCGGATCGGTGCAGAGACGTCTGTATTTATCCTCGAGAGGCTGTAGAACCTTTGGGTAAACTTCATTTTCTTGAAAATTCTTGTCGTGCGAACTTGTTGATCCGAGCACGAAACTTCTCTTTATTCTATTTTCTCACAGATGGTGAGGACACGAGCTACCGGACGTGGCGGATGACCACCAGTACCACCCAATGAGGCCACCAGAGCCCGTGGACGCGGTCGTAGTTGTGGCAGAGGCAGAGTAGAAGGGGCAGCGCCTGTTGATCCACCAGTTGCCCCAGCTCAGGATCAGGCTCCAACAACACCAATTCAGGCACCAGCTGTACCCATCGTGATTCCGGGTCTTCAGGAGCCTTGGCTCAGATTTTGACAGTTTGCACTACCTGGCTCAGGCAAATTTAGCCACCACAGTAGCAGCTACTTCGCAGGCCAATTGAGGTAATCAGACCCCCACTGCCTGGCTCAGGCAAATTATAGACTCCAGAGGCACCTCCAACTCAGCCAGTTGCACCAGTGCAGGAGTTCAGGGTTCCAGCTATGCCTGAGGATGAGAAGCATCACCTTGAGAGGTTTGGTAGACTCCAGCCTCCGACATTCAGTGGTGTTGAGGGAGAGGATGCCCAGGGTTTTGTTGAGAGGTGTCAGCAGATGCTCCGTACAGCAGGGATTCTTAGTCTAGTGGTGTGGCATTCATCACCTTTCAGTTTACTGGGGCTGCCTTCACTTGGTGGGAGGCGTATGAGAGGCGTAGGCCGGCTGGTACAGCACCTTTGACTTGGCAGGAGTTCTCCACTCTCTTTTTGGAGAAGTATGTACTGCAGTCCCGCAGAGAGGAGATGCGTAGGCAGTTTGAATGGATACGACAGGGAGATATGACTGTGTCTCAGTATGAGATGAGGTTTTCAAAGTTGGCTGGTCATGCCGTTTGGATGGTTCCGACTGATTGTGAGCGGATCAGGAGATCTATTGATGGCCTTATATACCATCTCTGTGTTATTATGACTAGATAGAGAGTATAGGGTGCTACCTTTGAGGAGGTGGTTAATATAGCTCGAGATATTGAGGCGGTTCACCATCAGGATCGAGATGAGAGGGAGGCCAAGAGACCTCGAGGTTCTGGTAGTTACAGTTGCGCTCCTTCGAGGGGCCAGTTCTAGTAGGGTAGGGGTCATTCTTTCAGGCCTGCTCAGTCGGCCCGTCTCGAGTATCGTGGGGCATCTTCAGGTTGTGATTATCACGGTTCTCAGTAGGGTCAGCATTCACTCAGTGCTCTTCCAGTACAAAGTTCATCTCGTGCCCTGTATTTTCAGGTTTCTTCTAGGCCGAGTGCATCAGCTAGTCACTCCGGTGCGAGGGGTTCCCTTCAGTCCCATTCTCTAGCACCTGGGAGTTGTTTTGAGTGTGGAGAGTTTGGGCTTATGTGGAGGCAGTGTCCTCATCGTGCTACTAGCTCATCTCAGCAGAGGGGCCAGCCCTCGTCTTCTGGTCCAGTTACTTCAGCACCCGCCAAACTAGCTAGGGGTAAGGGTCAGGTAGCCAGGGGTCACCCCATAGGTGGAGGTCGATCAGGCGGTGGGCAGGCTCATTTTTTTGCTCTTCTAGGTAGGTCAGATGACATTGCTTCAGATGCTATCATTACAGGTATTGTTTCAGTCTGCCATAGAGATGCCTCGGTCTTTTTTTATCTCGGTTCCTCCTATACTTATGTGTCATATTTTGTCATCATTTGGGTACGTCCCGAGGGTGTCTTGCTTTACCTATTCATGTATCTACCCGATGGGCAATACTATTGTTGTAGACCATGTGTACCGGTCATGTTTGGTGAATATTGGGGGTCTAGAGACCCGAGTTGATCTATTGCTATTGAGCATGGTGGAATCTGACGTTATTTTGGGCATGGACTGGTTATCTTTGAGTCATAATATTCTAGACTATCATGCTAAGACAGTAACTTTGGCTATACCAGGTGTACCGAGGATCGAGTGGCATGGTGTGACTGATTATGTTTTTAGTAGAGTGATTTCATTCTTAAAGGCCCAATGTATGGTTGGGAAGGGTTGCCTTTCATATTTGGCGTTTGCGATGGATGTGGGAGCCGAGACTCCTAATATTGATTCTGTTCCAGTTGTGAGGGAGTTTCCCGATGTATTTCCTGCAGACCTGCAGGGCATGCCACCAGACAGGGATATTGATTTTGGTATTGACCTGGTGCCGAGCACTCAGCCCATTTCCATTCCGCCATATCGTATGGCACCAGCGGAGTTGAAAAAATTGAAGGATCAGCTTCAGGAACTCCAAGATAAGGGGTTCATTCACCCTAGTGTGTCACCGTGGGGTGCACCGGTTCTATTTGTGAAGAAGAAAGATGGCACCATGAGAATGTGCATTGACTACAGGCAGTTGAACAAAGTAACAATGAAGAACAAGTATCCCCTGCCTCGTATTGATGATTTATTTGACCAGCTTCAGGGAGCGAGGGTGTTCTCCAAGATTGATCTCCGTTCGGGCTATCACCAGTTAAAGATCAAGGATTCAGATATTATTAAGACTGCTTTCAGGACTAGATATGGAC
Organism: Nicotiana glauca; assembly: GCA_026770625.1. Classification (NCBI taxonomy): domain Eukaryota; kingdom Viridiplantae; phylum Streptophyta; class Magnoliopsida; order Solanales; family Solanaceae; genus Nicotiana; species Nicotiana glauca. The sequence continues at coordinate 50,415 of MU747035.1, read as the reverse complement.
ACTATGAGTTTCTTGTTATGTCCTTTGGGCTGACTAATGCCCCAGCAGCATTCAAGCTTTTGATGAATAATGTATTTCCGCCTTATCTGGATTTGTTCGTTTTTGTTTTCATTGATGATATTCTAGTATACTCGCATAGTCAGAAGGAGCACGCACAATATTTCTGAGTTGTAATGCAGAGATTGAGGGAGGAGAAGCTATATGCGAAGTTCTCCAAGTGTGAGTTTTGGCTTAGCTATGTGGCTTTCTTGGGGCACGTGGTGTCGAGCGAGGGTATTCAGGTCGACTGAAGAAGATAGAGGCAGTATAGAGTTGGCCTAGACCATCCTCAGCCACAGAGATTCGTGGTTTCCTTGGGTTAGCAGGCTATTATCGCCGGTTTGTTTAGGTATTTTCCTCTATTGCATCGCCCTTGACCAAGTTGACTTAGAAGGGTGCTTTATTTATATGGTCGGACGAGTGCGAGGAGAGATTTCAGAAGCTCAAGACAGCTTTGACCACAGCTCCAGTATTGGTCTTGCCATTAGCTTCAGGTGCTTATACTGTATATTGTGATGCTTCGAGAGTTGGGATCGAATGTGTATTGATGCAGGAGGGTAGAGTTATTGCTTATGCTTCTCGTCAGTTAAAGCCCCACGAGAAGAACTACCCTGTACATGATTTGGAGTTGGCTGCCATAGTTCATGCCTTGAAGATTTGAAGGCACCAATTGTATGGCTTATCTTGTGAGGTATTCACTGATTGTCGCAGTCTTTAGCATTTGTTCAAGCAAAAGGATCTTAATTTGAGGCAGCGTAGATGGTTAAAGTTGCTTAAGGATTATGACATCACTATATTGTATCATCCGGGAAAGGCCAATGTAGTGGCCGATGCCTTGAGCCGAAAGGTAGTGAGTGTGGGGAGTTTGGCATACATTCCAGTTTTTGAGAGACCCTTTGCAGTTGATTTTTAGGCCTTGGCCAATCGGTTGGTGAGACTAGATATTTCGGAGCGTAGTTGGGTGTTGGCTTGTGAGGTTTCTCGGTCTTCCTTATATGATCGCATCAGAGAGTGCTTGTATGATGACCCGCATTTACTTGTCCTTAAGGACAAGGTCCAGCATGATGATGCCAGAGATGTGACCATTGGTGAGGATGGTGTGTTGCGGATGCAGGGCCGGATTTGTGTGCCCAATGTGGATGGGCTTCGGGAGCTGATATTGGAGGAGGCCCGTAGCTCGCGGTATTCCATTCATCCGGGTGCCGCAAAGATGTATCAGTATTTGAGGCAGCACTATTAGTGGAGAAGAATGAAGAAATATATTGTTGGATTTGTGGCTCGGTGTCTCAACTATCAGCAGGTGAAATATGAGCATCAGAGACCGGGTGGCGTACTTCAACGGATGATTATTCCCGAGTGGAAGTGGGAGATAGTCACTATGGATTTTGTGAGTGGTCTTCCTCGGACTTTGAAGAAGTTCGATTCGATTTGGGTGATTGTGGATCGGTTGACCAAGTCCGCGCACTTCATTCCGGTATGTACTACCTATTTTTCGGAGCGGCTGGCAGGGATCTTTATCCGAGTGATTGTTCGATTGCATGGTGTTCCAGTGTCTATTATCTCAGATAGAGGTACTTAGTTTACTTCTCAGTTCTAGAGGACCTTTCAGCGAGAGTTGGGTACGCAGGTGGAGTTGAGCACAGCATTTCATCCTCAGACGGACGGGCAGTCCAAGCGTACTATTAAGATATTGGAGGACATGTTGCGTGCCTGTGTTATTGATTTTACAGGTTCTTGGGATGAGTTTTTTCCGCTTGCAGAGTTTGCCTACAACAATAGTTATCAGTTGAGCATTCACATGGCTCCGTATGAGGCGTTGTATAGGAGGCGGTGTAGATCTCTGTTTGGTTGGTTCGAGCCTGGCGAGCTTAGGCTATTGGGGACAGATTTGGTTCAGGATGCCTTAGAGAAAGTGAAGTTGATTTAGGAGAGGCTTCGTATAGCAAAGTCACGTCAGAAGAGTTATGCGGACCAGAAGGTCCGAGATGTGTCTTATATGGTTGGTAAGAAGGTCTTGCTGAAGGTTTCACCCATGAAGGGTGTTATGAGGTTTGGAAAGAAAGGGAAGTTGAGTCCGTTATTTATTGGACCTTTTGAGGTACTTAGGAGGACTGGAGAGCTGGCTTATATGCTTGCCTTTCCACCCAGCCTGTCAGGCGTACATCCGGTATTTCATGTTTCTATACTCCGAAAGTATGTTGGGGACCCGTCCCATGTTTTGGACTTCAGAACGGTTCAGTTGGATGGTGATTTGACCATGTGGAGCCAGTGGCTATTTTGGGTCATCATGTGCAAAAGTTGAGATCAAAGGATATAGCTTCAGTGGAAGTGCAGTGGAGAGGTCGGCCCACGGAGGAGGCTACTTGGGAGACCGAGCGGGAGATGCGGAGCCAATATCCTCACTTGTTTGAGGCTTCAGGTATGTTTCTTGACCCGCTCGAGGACGAGCATTTGTTTTAGTTGGGGAGGATGTGATGACCTGACCCGTCATCTCATGAGTTACCGCTTCGTTTCCCCATTTCCAGCTTCTTTATGCTTCATTATCCGTATCTTATATGATCGGGTTGGTTCGGAGAGGTTTTGATAGGAAATGAGACACTTAGTCTCTTTGAGGAAGGTTTGGTTTGGAAAAGTCAATCGGATGTTGACTTATGAGTTAGAGGGCTCAGATGTGATTTCCAGTGAGTTGGTTAGCTTCGGGGGATGATTTTTGACTTAGGAGCGTGATCGGAAGTGATTTTGGAGGCCCGGTATAGAATTAGGCTTGAATCTGCGAAGTTAGTGTTTTGGCAAATTCCGGTTGATAGGTGAGATTTTGATCTAAGGGTAGGAATGGAATTCGAAGGGTTGCAGTAGCTTTATCAGGTGATTTGGGATGTGTGTGCAAAATTTTAGGTTATTCATAGGTGTTTTGGTCGGGTTATTGACCGAATACGTGTTTCGGAAGTTTTAGAAGAACTTAGGCTTGAATCCTATGTAATTTGATGGTTTCGGTGTTGTTTGATGTGTTTTGATGATTGGAACGAGTTTGGGTGATGTTTTAGGATGTGTTGGCACTTTTGGTTGAGGTCCCAAGGGCCTCGGGGTGTTTTCGGAAGGCTATCGGGATGAGTTTTGGACTTGTGCTAATTGCAGGCCTGCTGCTTCTGGTATTTCCAGTTCTGCGGAAATGGAACCGCAGAAGTGGTCTCACAGGTGCGGAAGATAGGTCGCAAGAGCGGTTCTTGTGTGGGCTTGGCAGGACCGCATCTGCGGAGTCGCATAAGCGACTTTTAGACCACAGAAGTGGTACATGGGGATTGAGTAAATTCCGCAGGAGCAGACATTTGACCGCAGAAGCAGAGTTGCATAAGCGAAAACGGGACCGCATAAGCGGATCATGGGCGTAAGTAAATTTTCGCAGAAGCGGAAGTCGCAGAAGCGACAATATGACCGCAGATGCGGTAATGTCTGGGCAGAAGAGTTTTTAAATCATTTTGTTCCGCGAGGCTAAGTTATTTTTCACCTTTGTTAAGCATCCTTGAGAGCTTTTGGACGGGAATTGAAGAGGGTTTTGACTGGGATTGATTGGAGGTGAGTGCTATGATCTAAAAACATGATTTCATTGTAGAATCAACCTAGAAATTCATGAAAATTTATCAAAAGGAGGAAGATCTAGGGCTTGAGTTTTGATATTTCAAATTGGGTTTTGATAGGTCATTTGAGATCGAATTTGGGAGTTCTTGATATGTATAGACTCGTGGCAAGATAAGGAACCCGTTGATGTGAAAATTTCTGGAATTCGAGAAGTGTGCCCGGGGCTTGGGTTTTGCCAATTTCGAGATTTTTGCTATTTTTCGATTCTTTTCGATTGGGTTATGTTCCCTTAGCCTATTGTGATGTATTCGTTGTGGATTTGGTCAGATTCGACGCGCGACGAGACCTATTTGAGAGGCAAAGGCATAGCGAGCTAGAGATTTGGCCGGCTTGAGGTAAGTAATGATTGTAAATGATGTCCTGAGGGTTTGAAACCCCGGATTGCGCAACGTCGTGCTATATTGAGGTGAAACACACACTTAGTGACGAGCACGGGGTTGTTTACTATTGGGGATTGTGACTTGGTCCGTCCCGATTGATGTTTTTACCGCGTATTTGACTGAGATGTGTTTGTTATCAACATGATTTGGGCTTATTGCCATATTTTGGGCTTCATGCCGACTACTTGAATCCTTCGTGGACTTTTATCACTGTTTCCTCACTATTTTGATATATTACTTGAGCTTAGTCCTGTTTATCGACACTGTTTTACAACTCAGCCACTTTTAATTGAATTTTTGAGACTTAAATGATATTTGCAATGTTGTTTGAGCTGAGCACTATTGTTTTACTGATGCCCGAGGGGCTTGTGATGATTTCTGGACTGAGTGAGGCCGAGGGACATATGTGAGGATATGTTGAGTGATATGAGATGCTTTATATGCCACGAGGTGGCTTGAGTGATAGGAGGCCGAGTGATGTGAGGCCTAGTGCCGAGTGATGATACCACGAGGTGGCTTGATATAGCGCTTGGGCCGTAAGGGGCCCCTCCGGAGTCTGCACACCCACAGTGAGCACGGGTACCCACATGATCTGAGAGTGAGCCCGAGGGGCTGATATATGCTGAGTGACTGATACTGAGCCCGAGGGGCTGATATTATGCGGAGTGACTGATACTGGGCCCGAGAGGCTGATACTGTTTTGAGCAATTGATACTGGGCCCGAGGGGCAGATTAATACTCACTATTTATTTGTTGTTTTACCTGATTTACCTGTTTTTAAAGAGGAGATTTCATTTGATTCTTTACGGTTTTACTGCTTTAAGTGATTTTGTCACGCCTCGAACCATGGCCTGGGCGTAATACGGCACTCGGTGCCTGACTGCATGTGACCGAGCGAACCAACTGTATGGCTGGATCAACATGTGGTATAACTATGAGCTATAGGTAAATGTAAATCATGATAATCTACTAAAAAGTCTGACTGAAATATCATAGATGCGAAAAAATACTGAAAGGTCTACAAGTATAAACAAGTAGCCGACGAGGCTAACACATGAAAACTTGCTAATATCTGACTGACCGGGTTATAGTCTACGCAGCCTCTAAAGAATACTGAAAACGCCAACTGTTTACCGAGAAAAGGTCCCCGGTATACCTTATTAACTGATATACTATAATGACTAAAACAAAAGAGAGATAGGGCCCCGAAAGACTGGGGCTCACCAATAGCTGATACGAGATATCCTAGCAAGCTGAATCGTCAACCTGTAAATCGTTACCTGTATCGCGAGATACAGGCCCGGGCAAAAGGGGCGTCAGTACATTTGAATTGTACTGGTATGTAAAATAGTTGAACAAAAGAACTGTAAATACTGAAACTGAAACTGAATTGCTAGCTGATAAACTGATAACTGAACAAGGAAGTAAGGATGTGAATACTCCCTCTTCTGAATGCTGAACAACCTGTTTAATTGAATATTAAACTGCGGCCTCAGGCCCAATATATATATATATATATATATTGGATGATGGAAAAACCAGCAAGCTACGGCTTCAAAGCTTACCTTATTTAGAAAATATATATATATATATATATGTGTGTGTGTGTGTGTGTGTGTGTGTGTGTGTGCGCACAACTGCGGCCTCGGGCCCAAATATACGTATACATAACTGCGGCCTCAGGCCCAAAGATACATAAAGCATAAACTGCGGCCTCAGGCCCAAATACAGGTGTTCAACATTCAAGAATATAAAATCAGGAACTCAGAATCATATTACAATACATGATACTGAATAATGAGCCATACTGGGTTACATGATACTGGAATAGTGAATAGGATTAGACTGAAATGAGTATTCATAATAAGTTGATTTGTCATAATTGAAACTCATAGAATATCGAATGATTATGAGACTATGCCATCTAGAGAACAGAAGTCCTACTACTGTTCAGGGAACTAAGGCATAGTTCCTTTCTGAGGAAACTGGTAATGATCATAATGAATGGGACGTAGGGAGAATCATAGATATTCCCAAACGTAAAGAGTTAGCCTTACATACCTTAACTTCCTGGTCTTGAGCGTAATACAACGTTTGTCAACCCTTTCAACTTTAATCTATAGCAATACAAGTCAGAGGGATTCCATATTAGCTATAATGCTCATGTTTTGGTCACTTAAGCATTTTATCAAACACTTGGTGAAAATAAAGCTTCATAGTCCTTATTAATGGTATCTCTACACTCAACAACTCATTCTCTTGATCCTATATATATTCTAAAGTCTCAAATGGTTAAAATCCATATTATTCTTTATCACCCATAAGGTAAACAACATCCTTAACAAATAATAAACACTCAACACCCCAAACTTATAATTGTTCATGCTTTTCTATCAAACCCATCATCTCATATCTCATGAACTAGGGTTTAAAATCATTAAACCAATGCTAGAATCAATTAGAGGGTGAAGACATTACCTTTTTGAAGTTCAACCCTTAAATTTCGAGTTCTAGGCTTCCTTCTCTCAACAATGATGTCTCAATCGAATATCTAATGATATGGAGGGTTTACCCATGTTAATAAGATGTCGGGAAATTGAAATTAACTTAGAATCACCATTAGAACTTACCTTGGGTGATGGAAAGACCCTTAAGGAGTTAGGTTTTTGAGAGTTTCCCTTTCTAGAGCATGTTTTTATGTTTTGGGGCTGTGGGGGAGAAATATAGCTTTAAAACGACCCCCCACTAGCGCGCTCGCGCAACTCGAGGTTTGCTCGCGCTCCTGAGCGCGCTAAATGGCAATAACACTGCCTCAAAATTTGCGCGGTTGCGCTTACGGGCGCGCTATCGGGTACTGCTCCGTAAAATGCACATACTGTTTTACACAGAGATCTGTTCGGGCTCCATAATATATCATTGGAAATCTATTTCAAAGGCCAACAACTTTCATGCTTTAAATTTTCTCCAATTAATTACACATTTTCACCAAAACTTGATGGAAAACAGACCTTCTGCAAACTTAGTCGATTTTGTCAAATCTTATACACCTCTCCTTCCATATTGATTTTGAAACAACTATTTTACCAATAATCATCTCGATGGGACTTCACATATTCAAAATATAACCTTACCACTCATTTAACACATTCACTCCTAAGCCAAATTTATGGGGTGTTACAGATTTACTGTCTGATATTGAATTGCTTTGTGCCTTTATGTGTTTCATGCTTTCAGCCACTATTTATTGTTATTACTCACTGCGTCGGAGTACTCATATTACTCCCTGCACCGTGTGTGCAGATTCAGACATAGCAGAGTCCGCACCTGAGCGCTGATTCCTTCCAGTCCAGGAAGCAACTTGGAGTTACGAGGTAGATGTTGACGTCCGTAGCCCCTTGTCTCTCATATCCTCTATCATTTATGTTTCATCAGACTATTATATCGGATTTTAGACTTTGAAGACTTATAGTAAAACTCTGTAGTAGCTCATGACTTGGATACCCTGGTTTGGGCTATGTCGGGATGGTTTTCCCTGGTTATTATCACTGTTTCTGCATTATGACTATCTTAAGCATGTTTTAGATTTTTTAATGTTAATTAATTATTTAAAAAGAGTTGTTTTCAATGTTCTAGCTGGCCTTGTCTTCACGAGAGGCGCCATCACGGCCGGGTTCAGGAATTGGGTCATGATCGTTTGGTAGAGGTCGCGAGGGCCACGAGTTGATTTTTGGTGATTGACGGGTCAAAGATAGGATTTGAGAGAATGATGAAGATTTCCTTCAGCTATCATAACCGCACCTGCGGAATGGGGACCGCAGGTGCGATGGTCGCAGATGCGGAAAGGAACCACAGATGCAGGATTTGGGGGGCTGAGGCGGGATTGCAGATGCGAAACCGTAGGTGCGGGAAGGGACCACAGAAGTGATTTTGGGCAGTTAAGTGAAAACTGCAGGTGCGGCGCTTGGACCGCAGGTGCGAGATGCCTGGGCAGAAGGTATATAAGGATCCCGTCGCGACTTTTGGCCATTCCTCACCATTTTTCATTCGGATTTTGAGGCTTTTGGAGTATTTTGAAGAGTGAATAAAGTGGGTCTTCATTGAGGTAAGTCTCTTGAGCTTAGTACTCGTGAATATAGTAGTTTTAAGTTTTTTAAGCATGAAATTAGTAGAAATTAAGGATCAAATTTAGAGGATTAGGGCTTGTAATTGGAGAGTTTGATTTGAGGATTTCAGGGGCCATTTTATGTCGAATTCCGACGAATTTGGTATGTATAGACTCGTGAGTGAAAGGAATTTCTAGTTTTGCAATTTTTGTCGGATTCAGAGATGTGGGCCCGAGGGCCGGCTTTGGATGAATTTCGGGATTTTGGTCTAAATTATTAGCTTTTCATATGGAATTGGTTCCTTGGCCTATATTGATTGTGTTGTATTTCTTTTGGTTAGATTCGGGATGTTAGGAGGCCGATTCCAAAGGCAATAGCGTTGCGGAGAAGGGATTTGACCGGTTTGAGGTAAGTAATGATTGTAAATCTAGTCCTAAGGGTATGAAACCCCAGATTGCACATCGTTTTACTACTTTGAGGTAATGCACATACCAGGTGGCGGGCGTGTGGACGTGCACCATTGGGGATTATGACTTGGTCCGTCCCGTAGCAACTATTAAGTTATGTATTTGACTGAAGCTTATGATACTTATGTGTTTTAGAAAGAATTCCTATAAATTTGGGCTGAATGCCATATTTGGGCCTCGCGCCAAATCTGTTTGGACCCTTAGGGCCCTTTTCCTATTATCCTCTCGATGTTTTGATTGAAAATCTATACACAGTCATGCTATGTTTACTGATTTTGTAACTCAGTCTTTATTACCCCATTTTGATGCATATAAAATGCCATTTTGGGCTGAGCACCTTATTTTTTACTGATAGCTTGAGTGGATTGAGAGGTTTATGACTGAGTGAGGCCGATGGCCTATTTTTGAGAGGATATTATGGGATCGGGCTGCACGCCATAGCATGTTCTTACTCATTCATGGTTTTGTGAGGCCGAAGGCTTAATTGATTTATGCCACGAGGTGGCTTGTTATAGCCCTTGGGCTGTAGGAGCCCCTTCGGAGTCTGCACACCCCCAGTGAGCGCGGGTACCCTAAGTGAGTGATATGATGTTTTGCCCGAGAGGCCGTTCTTGATCCATGTTATGCCCGAGGGGCTGTTTATGATTCTCGTTTGCTCGAGGGGCTGTTCACGAGTGATATTTTGCTCGAGGGGCTATTTATGTTTTCATCATTTTAACTCACTATTTCATCACTTTGTTGGAAAACTGTTGGAAGACGTTTTAAACGGTTTTATTGAAACTGGATTTTTAAATGAGATGATTTGACTCACATATTGATTTGAAAGCATGGTGTACTTACTAAAATTTTGATGATGTGGACTTTATGCGCTTCCTACTGCTCAGTCTTTATTTACTTTTATTACATACTAAGTTGGCGTACTCACATTACTCCCTGCACTTTCTGTGCATATCCAGGGGTTGCTGGACGTGCTAGCGATTTTTGATTTTCATCCATCGCGGATCCGTGGAGTTAGCAAGGTAGCTGCATGGCGGTCGCAACCCTGCTATTCTCCCTCCTATCTTCCTTTAGATATTATTATTTGTTTTCCCAAACCGTATTAGTCTTAGTTTTTATTGAACAGTTCTTAGTAGTTGATCATGACTAGTAACACCCTGATGTCGGGCTTCTTCTTCCGCAGTTTGTTATTTATATTTATCTTATGAACTTTTATTAATTAAATAGCTTAAAGAAATCTTTATTTTGAAATATTAGGTTGTTTTGATAAATGAGTCGGCTTGCCTAGTTCTATGTTATGTGCCATCACGACATGGTAGATTTGTGTCATGGCAAATTTGTATCAGAGCCTAGGTTACATAGGTCTCACGTGTCGTGAGCTGGTTTAGTAGAATCTTGCGGATCGATATAGAGACGTCTGTACTTATCTTCGAGAGGCTGCAGAACCTTCAGGAAAACTTCGCATCCTTGAATTCTTGTCGTGCTAATATGTTGATTCTGGTAACTAAACTTCTATTTTTCTATTCTCTCACATAAGATGAGGACACATGCTATCGGTCAGGACAGACGGCCACCAGTATCACTAGTTGGGGCCGCGAGAGGCCAAGGTCGAGGATGTGGTAGGGGTCGGGGTGTAGCTCGCACAGCAGCTAGAGTAGCACCTACATATCCACCAGCCACTTCAGTACATGATCGGGCACCATTTTTTGATGCTCCAGCAGGACTAGCTCAAGCACCGATTGTGCCTATTGTTATTCCAGGTCTTCAGAAGACCTTAGCTCAGATCTAGACCATGTGCACCAGTCTTGCTTAGGTGGTTATTGTTTCTACTGCAGCAGCTACTTCCCAGGACGAGGGAGGCACTCAGACTGCCGCCACCGATAACAGGCAGTGTAGAGGTTGGAGAGGTTTGGTAGGCTTCAGCCTTCGAGTTTCAGTGGTACAGAGGGTGGGGATGACTAGGGTTATTTCGACAAATGTTATAGGATTCTTCGTACAGTGGGTATTCTAGAAACCAGTGGGGTGTCGTTCACTACTTTTTAGTTCTATGGAGCTGCCTTTACTTGACGGGAGGCTTATTAGAGGCATAGGCCTGTTGGTGCAGCGCCCCTTACCTGGAAGCAGTTCTCTGTTCTCTTTTTGGAGAAGTATGTACCGCAGTCTTATAGTGAGGAGCTGCACAGACAGTTCGAGCAGTTGCGTCAAGATGACATGAGTGTGACACAGTATGAGATGAGGTTCTCTGAGTTAGCCCTTCATGTTATCTGGTTGATTCCACGGACAGGGAGATGATCAGGAGGTTCGTGGATGGCCTCTCGTATTAGTTACAAATTCTTATGACTAGATAGAGGGTATCTGGTGCTTCTTTTGAGGAGGTTATTGACATTGCTTGGGACATAGAGTCAATTTTCCATCAGGAGCGAGTAGAGAGGGAGGACAAGAAGCCTCGTGGATCCGGTAGTTTTGGGGGTGCTCCTCATGGGGGTCAGATTTAGCACGATAGAGGCCGTCCATTTAGACATGCTCAGTTAGCTCGTTCACTTCATGTTGGGGCATCATCGGGCCCTGGTTATCACAGTTCTCATCAGGGCCATTCATCACTTAGTGCCCTCCTAGCCCAGAGTTCAGGGCTCACAGTGCCCTCACGTTGTCCATCAATTCAGGGCTCATCTATGACGGTTCTTATACAAGTCATCCTGGTGCTAGGGGTTCCCTTCAGTCCTCGTCATCAGCACCAGGGGGTTGTTATGAGTGTGGGGAGTTGGGGCATATGTAGAGGTAGGGTCCTCGTCATCACGAGGGTCCGCCTCAGCAGAAGAGTCAGCCATCGACTTCAGCATCACTTACTTCACCACCTGCTCAGTCAGCTCGGGGTGAAGGACAGTCAGTTAGGGGTCACCCTTGAAGGGGAGGTCGATCAAGTGGTCAGGCCTGTCTCTATGCACTCCCAGCCAGACCAGATGCTATTGCTTCAGATGCTGTGATCACAGGTATTGTCTCAATTTGCCACATGGATGCCTCTGTATTATTTGACCCTGGTTCCACATTTTCACGTGTCATCATATTTTGCTTATTATTTAGATATGCCTTACGAGTCTCTTATTTTATCTGTTCATGTAGCTAACTTGGTAGGTGATACTGTTGTTGTGAACCGTGTATATCGGTCATGTGTGGTGACTATTGGGGGTTTGGAGACCCGAGTGGACATGTTGTTGCTTAGTATGGTTGATTTTGATGTGATATTGGGCATGGATTGGTTGTCTCCATGTCATGCTATTTTGGACTGGCTTGCTAAGACGGTGACGTTGTCTATGCCGGGGGTGCCACAGATTGAGTGGCAAGGTTCGATGGATTATGTTCTTAGTAGGTTGATTTTATTCTTGAAGGCCCAACAGATGGTTGGGAATGGTTGTCTTTCTTATTTTGCCTTTGTTAGGGATGTCAGTGCAGAGACTCCTTCTATTGATTTAGTTCCGCTAGTGTGGGACTTTCTGGATGTGTTTTCTGAAAACCTGTCGGGCATGCCACCGAATAGGGATATTAACTTTGGCATTGATTTGGTGCCGGGCACTCAGCTCATTTCTACTCCATCATATCGTATGGCATTGGCGAAGTTAAAGGAGTTGAAGGAGCAGCTTTAGGAACTCCTTGATAAGGGTTTTATTCGGCCTAGTGTGTCACTTTGGGGTGCGTCTGTCCCATTCGTGAATAAGAAAGATAGCACTATGAGAATGTGCATTAATTACAGGCAATTGAATAAAGTCACAATCAAGAACAATATCCTTTACCTCGTATTGATGATCTATTTGACCAGCTTCAGGGAGAGAGAGTGTTCTCCAAGATTGATCTCAGGTCAGGGTATTACTAGTTGAAGACCAGGTACTCAGACATTCATAAGACAGTTTAGGACCCAATATGGTCGTTATGAGTTCCTTGTGATGTCTTTTGGGCTGACAAATGCCCCAGTAGCATTTATGTATTTGATGAGCAACGTGTTTTGGCCTTATCTCGACTCGTTTGCTATTATTTTGATTGGTGATATTCTAGTGTACTCGCGTAATTAGGAGGAGCACACTGAGCATTGGAGAGTTGTATTGCAGTGGTTGAGGGAAGAGAAGCTTTATGCAAAGTTCTCCAAGTGTGAGTTTTGGCTCAGTTTAATGGCATTCTTGGGGCACGTGGCGTCCAGTGAGGGTATTCAAGTTGATCCGAAGAAGATATAGGCGGTTCAGAGTTGGCCCAGACCGTCCTCAGCAACAGAGATTCGTAGCTTTCTTTGGTTGGCGGGTTATTATCATCAGTTAATTTAGGGATTTTTATCTATTGCATCACCCTTGACCAAATTTACCCAAAAGGGTGCTCCTTTTAGGTGGTCGGATGAGTGCGAGGCGAGCTTTTAGAAGCGCAAGATTGCCTTGACCATAGCTCCACTATTAGTTTTTCCATTAGCTTCGGGTTCTTATACGGTATATTGTGATTCTTCTCGGGTCGGCATCGGGTATGTGTTGATGTAGTAGGGTAGAGTGATTGCGTATGCTTCTCGTCAGTTGAAGCCCACGAGAAGAACTACCCTATTCTCGGTTTGGCGTTAGCTGCCATTATTCACGCACTGAAAATTTGGAGCCATTATCTCTATGGAGTGTCTTGTGGGGTGTTTATTGATCATCATAGCCTCAAGCACTTGTTCAAATAGAAGGATCTCAATTTGAGGTAGCAGAGATGGTTGGAGCTACTAAAAGACTGATATCACTATTTTGTACCATCTGGGAAAGGCCAATGCCTTAAGTAGTAAGGCGGTGAGTATGGGCAGTTTGGCATTTATGCCTGTTGGGGAGAGACCTCTTGCAGTTGATGTTCAGGCCTTGGCCAATCGGTTTGTGAGGTTGGATATTTCAGAGCCCAGTCGGATCCTAGCTTGTGTGGTTTCTCGGTCTTTCTTGTTTGATCATATTCGAGAGCGCCGGTATGATAATCCTTATTTGCTTGTGCTCAAGAATATAGTTCAGCACAGTGATACCAGAGATGTGACTATTGGTGATGATGGGTTACTGAGCATATAGGGCCGGATATGTGTGCCCAATATAGATGGCCTTTGGGAGTTGATTCTGGTAGAGGCCCATAGCTCGAGGTATACCATCTATCTGGTTGTCGCGAAGATGTACCAGGATTTGTGACAGCACTATTGGTGGAGGAGAATGAAGAAAGATATGGTGGAGTTTGTAGCTCAGTGTCTCAATTGTCAGCAAGTGAAATATGAGCATTAGAGATCAGGTGGCTTGCTTCAGAAGATGGGTATTCCAGAGTGGACGTGGGAGTGGATCACCATGGATTTCGTAGTTGGACTTCCACGGACTTTGAGGAAGTTTGATCCTATTTGGGTGATTGTGGATCGGCTGACCAAGTCCGTGCACTTCATTCCTATGTGTACTACCTATTCTTCAGAGCGGTTAGCTGAGATTTGTATCCGAGAGATTGTTCGCCTGCATGGTGTCTCGGTCCCCATCATTTAAAATAGAGGTACTCAATTTACATCATAGTTTTGGAGGTCCGTACAGCGAGAGTTGGGTACTCTGGTTGAGTTGAGCATAACTTTTCACTTGCAGACGGACGGGTAGTCCGAGTGCACTATTTAGATATTGAGGACATGTTAAATGCTTGTTTCACTAATTTTGGGGGTTCATGGGACCAATTTATACCACTCACAGAGTTTGCATATAACAACAATTATCAGTCGAGTATTTAGATGGCTCCATATGAGGCTTTATATGGGAGACGGTGTAGATCTCCAGTAGGTTGGTTTGAGCCAAGCGAGGCCAAGCTTTTGGGTGCAGACTTGGTTCAGCATGCTTTGGGCAAGGTGAAAGTGATTCAGGAGCGGCTTCGTACAGCTCAGTCAAGACAAAAGAGTTATGCTGATAGGAAGGTTGGTGATGTGTCCTATAGGGTTGTGGAGAAGGTTCTACTAAAGGTTTGACCCATAAAGGGTGTTATGAGATTTGGGAAGAAGGGAAGGTTGAGCCCTCGGTTCATTAGGCCTTTTGAGGTGCTTCGGTAGATTAGGGAGGTGGCTTATGAGCTTGCTTTTCCACCTAGCTTAATAGGTGTGCATCCAGTATTTTATATTTCTATGATCTGGAAGTATGTCGGCGATCTATCTCATGTTTTTGATTTTAGTACGGTTCAGTTAGATGGTGATTTGACTTATGATGTGGAGCCAGTTGGTATTCTGGACCGGCTGGTCCGAAAGTTGAGATCAAAGGATATAACTTCTGTGAAAGTGCAGTGGAGAGGTCAGCCGGTGGAGGAGGCTACTTGGGAGGCCAAATACGGAGCAAATATCCACACCTGTTTGAGGCTTCATGTATGTTTCTTGACCCGTTCGAGGACGAACGTTTGTCTAAGAGGGGGAGGATGTAATGACCTAGCCGGTCGTTTCAGGAATTGTAGCCCCGTTTCCCTCATTTATGCTTCTTTATGTGTTCCTCAGCTGTATTTCATCGTATCGTGTTGGTTGGTTCGGGTCCGGAGTGGTTTCGGTGTGGAATGAGACACTTAGTCTCCTATTTAGAGGTTTAAGTTAGAAACCTCAACTGTATGTTGACTTATGTGTAAACAATATTGGATGTGATTTATGATGATTTGGTTAGTTCCGTTAGGTGATTTTGGACTTGGGAACACGTCTGGAATGTAATTTGAAGGTCCGTGGTAGATTAAGGCTTGAATTGGCGAATTTGGAAATTTGGCATTTCTCGGTCGGCAGTGGAAATTTTTATATCGGGTTTAGGATGGAATTTTAGAAGTTGGAGTAGGTCTGTGGTGTCATTTATGACGTGTGTGCAAAATTTTAGGTTATTCGGATGAGGTTTGATAGGTTTCGGCATCGTTTGAGGAATTCGAAAGTTTACAAGTTCTAAGGCTTGAATCCAAAGCTGATTTGGTGTTTTGATGTTGTTTTGAGTATTCCGGAGGTTCGACTAAGTTTGAATGATGATATATAACTTGTTGGTATGTTTGGTAGAGGTCCCGAAGCCCTCAGGTTTATTTCGGGTGATTGACGGCTCAAGGATGTGATTTTAGGGAATGCTGAAGATTTCCTTTAGCCTGTCATAACCGCACATACGGAGTGGGGACCGTAGGTGCAATAGCCGAAGATGCGAATAGGAACCGCAGATGCGGGATTTAGAAGGCTGAGAAAGGACTGGAGGTGCGGAAGATTGAGTGCACGTACGAGATTGCAGGTGCGGGAAGGAACCGCAGAAGCGGTTTTGGGCGGTTAAGTGAAAACCACATGTGCGGCTCTTGGACCGCAGGTGCGGTCGCGCAGAAATGGGAATTTGGGTCGCAGGTGCGATATGCCTGGGCAGAAGGTATATAAGGAACTCTTTGCGAATTTTGGCCATTCTTCACCATTTTTCATTCGGATTTTGAGACTTTTGGAGAGTTTTGAAGAAGGGAATAAAGGGGGTTTTCATTGAGGTAAGTCTCTTGAGCTTAATACTCATGAATATGGTAATTTTCAGTTGTTTGACCATGAAATTATTAGGAAGTAAGGATGAAATTTAGGAGATTAGGGCTTATAATTGGAGAGTTTGATTTGGGGATTTGAGGGGCCATTTGATGTCGGATTTCGATGAATTTGGTATGTATTGACTTATGAGTGAAAGCAGTTTCTTGTTTTGTGATTTTTGTTAGATTCCAAAATGTGGGCCCGGGGCCGGGTTTGAGTGAATTTAGGGATTTTGGTCTCAATTGTTAGCTTTTCGTATGGAATTGGTTCCTTGTCCTATATTGGTTGTGTTGTATTGCTTTTGGTTAGATTCGGGACGTTTGGAGGCCAATTCCTGAGGCAAGGGCATCGCGGAGTAGGGATTTGACCGTCTTGAGGTAAGTAATGATTGTAAATCTAGCCTTGAGGGTATGAAACCCCGGATTGCACATCGTTTTACTACTTTGAGGTAACGCATATGCCAGGTGGCATGCATGTGGGCATGCTCCATTGGGGATTGTGACTTGGTCTATCTTGTAGCAATTATTAAGTTGCGTATTTGTCTGAAGCTTTATGATACTTATGTTTTTTAGAAATAATTCCTATAAATTTGGGCTGAATGTCACATTTGAGCCTCGTGCCAAAGGTGTTTGGACCCTTAGGGCATTTTTCTTATTATCTTCTCACTGTTTTGATTGAAAATCTATACTCAGTCATGTTATGTTTGCTGATTTTGTAACTCAGTCTTTATTACCCCGTTTTGATGCATATAAAATGTCATTTTGGGCTGAGCACCGTGTTCTTTTACTGATAGCCCGAGTGGCTTGAGAGGTTTATGAATGAGTGAGGCCAAGGTCCTGTTTTCGTGAGGATATTATGGGATCAGGTTGCGCTCCACAACATGTTGTTACAGATTTATGATTTTGTGAGGCCGAGGGCTTGATTGATTTATACCATGAGGTGGCTTGTTATAACGCTTGGGCTATAGGAGCCCACCGGAGTCTGCACACCCCAATGAGCACGGGTACCCTGAATGAGTGATATGATATTTTTGCCCGAGGGGCTGTTCTTGATCCATGTTATGCCTGAGGGTTGTTTACGTTCGATTGTGAGGTTTGCCCGAGAGGCTGTTTATGATGCTTGTTTGCCAGCGAGGCTGTTCACGAGTGATGTTTTGCCCGAAGGGCTATTTATGTTTTCATCATTTTTACTCACTGTTTCATCACTTTGTTGGAAAACTATTGGAAGATGTTTTTAATGGTTTTATAGAAACCGGATTTTCAAATGAGATGATTTGACTCACATACGGATTTGAAAGCATGTTGTACTTACTGAAATTTCATGATGTGGACTTTATGTGTTTCCTGCTGCTCAGTCTTTATTAACTTTTACTGAGTTGGCGTACGCACAATACTCCTTGCACCTTGTGTGCAGATCCAGAGTTCCTGGACGTGCTAGCGATTGTTGATTTTCCTCTATCGCGGATCCGTTGAGTTAGCAAGGAGCTGCATGGCGATCGCAGCACTGCTCTTCTCCCTCCTATCTTCCTTTAGATATTATTAGTTGTTTTTGCCCATACTGTATTAGTCTTAGTTTTTATTGGATAGTTTTTAGTAGATGCTCATGACTAGTGACACCTCGATGACGGGCTTCTTCTTCTACACTTTGTTATTTAGATTTATATTGCGGAGTTTTATTAATTAAATAGCTTAATGAAATATTTATTTTGAAATATTGGGTTGTTTTGATAAATTAGTCGGCTTGCCTAATTCCACGTTAGGTGCCATCACGACATGGTAGCTTTGGGTCGTGACACTCGAGTAATTATATAGAAAGTTGTAGTTCATTTTCATTTTCAAAATAAATAAAACATCAGTAGCATACAAATAATTTACCTGCCTAATGATCTTTGTATGCTAGAAATATTCGAATTTGAAGGCATATATAAAATATGTTCAAAACCCTATGCGAGCCACATATAAGCTAGTTTTTACAACAAAATGAGTCAACTTACCTGATAGCGGGTTTGAAATTACACCACCAGGTCCATTACTCATAGAAACGTGTACATCTGCACTAATGATATGATGCAAGACATATTATTAGAGGAAGTTCTCATTTGCAGTAATTCATTTTCTAAGGAAAGTGGAGAACTAAACTACTAAAGTATTGTCATGACCCAAAATTCACTAGTCGTGATAGCACCTAACCTCTACCCGCTAGGTAAGCCAATTTAACAATTATTCATTTCCAATTAAATTAATAAAATAATCAAATGGAAGAAATTATCTGAAACCTATACATTTTTCGAGGACTGGTAGTACAAATCATGAGCTTCTAAGAATAGAGTTTACACACCTGATACGAAGTAAATACATCTTCTGTTTGAAAAGTACATAAACAAAGCTTTATTAATTCTATGGCTACCATGAACAAGAGGCAGCTACAACAGGAACGCAGGTACATTTTTAAATACAGCTCCTATCGATCTGCACGCAATGAGCAGAAGTTTAGTATCAGTACAACCGACCCCATGTACTGAGTAAGTAACAAACCCAACCTTAGGTTGAAAGTTGCGACGAGCTGGAACATGGTCGGGTCCAACACCAATAGCCAACAATAACTCATAACAATGTAAAGCATTTACTTAAGGAAGTAACTCAAAGATAAGATGCTCAACTTTTTCACATTTTTTCGAAAATAGTTCCGCTTTTCAAGAATATCAGTGAAAACTCAAATCCTTTACCAAAATCGTCGAAAAATGTGAGATAGTTTAAAAACTATAATTTTTCCAAAAACCTTTCCAAAATAAATAAGATGTTTCATTTTCTTTCCAGATAGCAAGTGTGAAATTCCTCTTTATGCCCACATATCAATATGTATGAAAAGTCATGAATGACTTGATACGGTACAGCATGAGGAAAATTGCATCTCTATGCTTGTATGTCATATATGCATGCCAATTCCATGTATTTCAGAGATTAATCAGGTACTCACTCTTTCAGAGTACTCAATCGCACTGTCTCACACTTTCCACTGATCATGCTCAACCACTTGGTAATATATATGGCCCATTTGGCCCAAGGAAGATCCATCCTGGAATATATACATTACTGACCATCAGCCACTCAACACCGAGGAAGACCAATCCAGCCCCATAGAGAAGATCCATCTCCAGATATATAAATGCTTCGAACAAGATCCATGTCCAGGGAAGATCCATCCTTCTATATAATCAACCGCTCTCACTGGCGGTGTGTACAGACTCCGAAGGGCTCCTACAACCCAAGTGCTATTATAAGCCAAATCTAGGCTTAAATCAATATAAAATATTGCGGCATGCAGCCCGATCCTATAACTGTCACTCATAATCAGGCTCTCAGCCTCACTCAGTCATCAATCTTTCCAGTATTACTCACGGGCTCACAATGTCATGAAACTAGCCCGACAACAATGATATGATACGAATGCATGAATATGACTGAGTACGAAATATTAGTAAAGTCAATAAGTTGACAGTAAGAAACAACCACTATTGGTCCTAACAATATCAGCATAAATCCTAAACAATATATCTAGCATGATTGACAGCTCAGTTATTTAATTATAGGGTGAAAACACAGATATCAACAAAAGGGGGCCCCTAAACAATGCCATGAAAAACCAGAGTCACAATTCACAAGGTGCACGCCCACACACCCGTCACCTAGCATGGGAGTCACCTCAACATCAATCACATAGCACATAATTCAGGGTTTCATCCCTCAGCACTAAGTTTAGAAGATTTACTTACCTCGAACAAGCCAATTCCAACACCGAGCGAGCCAGTAATGCTCCAAGAATGCCATCACGCATGTAGCGACCTCCGAACGACTCAAAACTAGCCAAAGGCAAATCTAATACATCAAATAAAGCCAAGGAAAAAATTCCAAATGATAAAGATCAAATCCTAACTCAAATCCCGATTTCAGCCAAAAATCACACCCGGTCCAACACCTCGGAACCCGACAAAGCACACAAAATCCGATAACCCATTCAATTATGAGTCCAACCATACATTTCACTCAAATTTACTCCAAATTGGTGTTCAAAACTCAAAAAATCATATTATGAAACTTTAGGCCAAAACCCCCAATTTCTCTTTAAAATTCATCACCAATTGACAAAAATGAAGATAGATTCATGAAATGTAATCAAAATTGAGTAGAGAACACTTACCTCAATCCTTGTGATGAAATTTGCTTCAAAAATAGCCTCAATCTGAATCTTTCATCTCAAAATATGAAGAAAGAAACAAAACCTCGATTTGTATAACTCTGCCGAGCTATTCCGCATTTGCGGTTAAAAGGTCGCATCTGCGACCTCCGCTTCTGCGGATAATGCCTTGCATCTGTGAAGCCCATGGAGACTGGCCTTTCAACACCTATGGATATACTCCACTTCTGTGCACGCGCAGGTGCACCAACAACCTTCGCTTCTGCGTCACTCACTACTTCTGCAGCTCCACTGTTGTTTCTGCGACTATCGCACCTGCTCAAACCAGCCGCAGGTGTGGTCACACCAGAACCAGCAGTAATAAAGCTTTGCCAAAATTTCCAAATTTCTCCAAAATCAATCCGAAACACGCCCGAGCCCCTCGGGACCATGTCCAAACATACCAACAAGTCTTATAACATAACACGGACCTACTCGAGGCATCAAAACACACATAACAACGTCAAAATGACTAATCACACCTTAATTCAAAATCGACGAACTTGAAACTTCAAACATCCAAAACTGATGCCGAGACCTATCAAATTACGTTCGATTGACCTCAAATTCTGCATACAAGTCACATTTGACATTACGGACCTGATCCAACTTCCGGAATTGGAATCGACCCCGATATGAAAAATTTCACTCCAGGTTAAACTTTCCAAAATTTTAACTTTTGCCATTTCATGCCAAACTCTACTACGGACTTCCAAATCACATCCAAATGCGCTCTAAGCCGAAAATCACCCAACGGAGCTAACGAAACCATTAGAAATCCAATCCGTGTTCAAATACTTAAAATTCAAACTTGGTCTAACCTTTCCAATTTAGAGCTTCTAGCTGAGGATCATTCTTCCAAATTAATTTCGAATAACCTGAAAACCAAACCGTCAATTCACATAAGCCATAATACTTCATATGGAGCTACTCATGCCCTGAAACAACCGAGCAAAGTGCAAATACTCGAAACAACCAGGTCGTTACAAGTGTGAGCTAGAGAAGGAAAATTTTGTCACCATACAGAGTAAAGGAGATGTATTCATTAAAGACCATGTCTTGTTATTCCTCAATGTAGAGGTGAGAAAAACATTAGCAAGTTCCATGACTGAATCATCCGCGGAATAAAATGCATTTATTCTCTCCCATATTATATTAATTTGTGGGTCAATCAATTTCAACATCACACAACAGAACTAAATTCTAATTGGAATCTAAAAAAGCTTTGTGTTAAATAAAGGAGCTCCTTACTACAACACTGAGTAATATTTATCTATAAGCAAAACATCTACAAAGGTGTCACGCCCTGAACTTGGGCCTAGACATAACACGACATTCGGTGCCTGACTACATGTGACCGAGTGAACCATCTGGCTAGCTAAATCAACATGTGATATTATAACATACTGAATGCGGAAGATAAACTAATACATACTGATATACTGAAAGTGTGGTTGATATAAATCAAAGTGCGGAAATACTAATACAATTCTTAAACATATTGCAGCCAACATAGCTTAACATGAAAAGCCTGAGACTCTGTCTAAGTATTACTCTAGTCTATGAAGCCTCTAATGAAGTTCTAAAAACACTGGTTGTCTGAAAATACTGAAGACAATAAGGTAATGATAATGCCTCGAAAGAACTAGGGATCACCAAATAGTTAGTACAAGAATCCTAGCCCTGAATCATCAACCTGTAAATCATTACCTGCATCGTGAGATGCAGGCCCCGAGCAAAAGAGACGTTAGTATATTTGAAATGCACTGGTATGTAAAGCAACTAAAAGAAAGAATTAAAAATGTTGAAACTGAAACTAAGCTGATAACTAAGAATTGATAATTGATAAGTGAAATGATAACTATTGAAAGAGAAACTGAAACGATAACTAATAACTGATGAGTGAGAACTAAAATAATAACTGATAACTGAAA
Source organism: Nicotiana glauca (assembly GCA_026770625.1). Classification (NCBI taxonomy): domain Eukaryota; kingdom Viridiplantae; phylum Streptophyta; class Magnoliopsida; order Solanales; family Solanaceae; genus Nicotiana; species Nicotiana glauca. Next base: position 28,119 of record MU747035.1, on the reverse strand, counting down.
TGATGACTGATAACTAAAATGATAATTGATAACTGCAACGATAAATGATAATCGTACTGATAACTGATAACTGGTAACTAAAATAATAACTGATAACTGAAATGATAACTAATAATTGAACTGAACAAAAGAAGTAAGGATATGAATACTCCCTCTTCTGAATGATGAACAACTTGTTTATTTGAATAAGCTATGGCCTCGGGCCCAATATATATATGCACAAGCTACGACCTCAAGTCTAAGTATACGTATACATAACTACGACCTCAAGCCCAAAAATGCATAAAGCATAAACTATGACCTTAGGCCCAAACATGCATAAAGCATAAACTACGACCTCAGGCCCAAACATGCTTAAAGCATAAACTACGGTCTTAGACCCAAATACAGGTGTTCAACATTCAGGAACTAAGAATCATACTAAGATACATGATGCTGAAATACTGAACCATACTGAGTTAAATGATACTTGAATGTTGAATAGAGCTAGATTGGGACATGTATTCATCAACTAATTATGAAAATTGAATCTTCAACTGTTTATGACATGTTGAGTAATCTAGATTCAGACTCATGGGTATCAAACCCAAGTCTATATTTATTATGCACTGGTTTCACAACATTCAGAATGAAAGTCATGAACGAGTTACGAAGCTAGAGAATATAAGTTCAACAACTATTCAAGGAACTAGTCTTAACTATATTTCTGAAGCAATTGGTAACGTGGTAAAAGAAACATAGTGTAGGGAGAATCATTGACATTCCCATATATATAGAGTTAGCCTTACAAACCTTAACTTCATGCTCTTGAGCGTAATACAATGTTCGCCAACCCTTTCAACTTTAATCTATATCAATACAAGTCAAAGGGATTCTATATTAGCAATAATTCTCATATTTTGGTTAGTTAGGCATTTTTTCAAACCCTTGGTGTCATAAAGCTTCATAGTCCTTATTAATGGTGTCTCTACACCAAATAACACATTCTCTTGTTCCTAGAAAAATTCTAAAGTCTCAAATGGTTATAATCAAGATTATTCTTTATCACCCATTAGATAAACAACACCCTTAACAAATAATCAACAATCAACACAAACCTATAATTTTTTTTATTCTTTTCTATCAAACCCATCAACTCATATCTCATGAAAATATAGTCTATAATCATTAATCCAACGATATAATCAATTAGAGGGTGAAGACATTACCTTTTTAAAGTTCAATCCACTTGAATTCAGGTTCTAGAGTTTCTTCCCCCAAAAATGATGCCCCAATCAAATATATAATGATTTAGAGGGCCATATTAATAAGATGTTGGGAAGTTGAAATTAACTTAGAATCACCATTAGAACTTACCTTGGGTGGTGGAGGGACCCTTAAAGAGTTAGGTTTTTAAGAGCTCTCCTTTCTAGAGCAAGTTTTATGTTTTGGGGCTGTGGGGGACGAAGTATGGATTTAAAATAACCCCCAAGTGAGCCCCACACACCTGTAGGCCTAACCGCGCACCTGACAGTGCAAAATGGCAATGACACTGCCACAGGTGCGTGGCCGCACTCGTGGCGCGCACTGGGCGCGTATATTGCACACTGTTCTGTTAAATACACATAAATTTTTTCATAAAGATCCGTTCAGGCTCTATAATATATCAATGGAAAGGTATTTTCAAGCCTAAAACTTTCATGTTTTGATCTTTCCCAAATTCCTTATATAATTTCCCAAAATTCTGCTGAAATACAGATATTTAGTAAACTTAGTCGATTTTGTTGAATCTTATGCACCTCACTCTCCATCTTAATTCTAAACCAACTATTTTCACCCATACTCATCCCTCTAGGACTTCATATGTCTGAAATATTAAATTAAAACCCATTTAACATATCCACACCTAGTCCGAATGTACAGGGTGTTACATTATCTCCACCTTGGGATCATTCGTCCTCGAATGATTGCCCTGACTGTAACTTCTGCTAACTCCGGACCTTAAATGGGTCTGGTGGAAACATGAACTGTCATTAACACTTGCATACTAAACTAAATGAATACATAATTACTAAGTTGTTAAGGTATGAACTGAATGACTACTACATTGACTGAAAATTGGTCTGCCATGGATACGTGAATACTGAACTAACATGGATATATGAATATTGAACCGGCACGAATAATTGAGTATTGAACTAACACAATATCCGAGTAATGAACTGACATGAGTACCTGATCACGCCCAACTATGCCTTCTAAAAAGGACAATGCGGTCGCAGCAAAAGTAACCCAAGTATTACGCTCAGGGTCGAATCCTCAGAGAGTTAACCTATCAACTACTATCTTCAAACCCACTAACTCTTCAGAATCAGCTTCCCAAATATTCAAATCTCCGTTGAGTGTTCTTTAATAACTACTTTTGCAGAAAACTAAATAACTGTAAAATAAACTAAGTATGTTGTAAACAATAATGAGAAAGAACTAAGGTAATGATTTCCCCTATTGATGGAATCCCTTCTGTTTATGCTCATACAAATTTATCAATACCTCTCTATCAATCATGAACGCTAATTTTACCGTAATCTCTCCCGAGTAATAACAGTAATTTACAATTGCACTCTCCCGAGTTACACTAGCTTACGTTAATTAACACAGTTCACTTTAGATTACAGCCAAGGCTTCGTTATCCCTAATCCCGCCTTTAAACCCG
>MU747034.1:19333-30198 GCA_026770625.1 Nicotiana glauca | reverse complement strand
AACTCATAATGCCCGTACCGAGTGCGAAATGCTGTCTTAGGGACATCAGACGCCCTAATCCTCAGCTGATGATAGACCGATCTCAAATCTATCTTTGAAAACACCTTCGTACCTTGCAACTGGTCAAACAAATCATCAATCCTCGGTAGTGGATACTTGTTTTTTATCGTCACCTTGTTCAACTGCCGGTAGTCAATGCACATTCTCATCGATCCATCCTTTTTCTTCACAAATAGAACTGGTGCACCCCAAGGATAAACACTAGGCCTGATGAAGCCTTTCTCAAGCATATCCTGCAACTGATACTTTAGCTCCTTCAGCTCTGGCAGGGCCATACGATACGGCAGAATAGAAATGGGTCGCGTGCCTGGGGCCAGATCAATACAAAAATCAATATCCCTGTCGGGCGGCATACCCGGCAGGTCTGAAGGAAAAACCTCTGGAAACTCCCGAACAATAGGAACTGAATCAATAGAAGGGACCTCCGTGCTAGAATAACGTACATATGCCAAATAAGTTAAACACACCTTCTCGACCATGTGTCGAGCCTTAACATATGAAATGACACTGCGGGTGGTATGTCCTGGGGTCCCTCTCCAATCCAATCGGGGCAAGTCCAGTAAAGCCAAGGTTACCGTCTTGGCGTGACAATCCAAGATTGCATGGTACGGGGACAACCAATCCATCCCCAATATGACATCAAAATCAACCATGTCTAGAAGCAATAGATCAACACGGGTCTCAAGACCCCCAAATACTACTACACAGGATCGGTGAACTTTGTCGACCACCATAGAATTACCCACTGGCGTGGATACATATACAGGAATACCCAAGGCATCCCTAGGCATAGCCATGTAGGGAGCAAAATAAGACGGCCCATATGAATACGTAGACCCAGGGTCAAATAGCACTGATGCATCCCTGTCACAGACCAAAATAGTACCTGTAATAACTGCATCGAAAGACAGCCTCTGGCCTGGCTGGCAAAGCATAGCACCGGGGCTGGGCCCCACCTCCCTGAACTGCATCTCTAGGACGATCAACCACTGGCTGTCCTCTGCCTCTGCCGGTCCGAGCTCCACTTCTACGGTCCCTACCTCCACCTCTATGATCCCTACCCCCGCCTCTAGTTGGCTGGGCGGGCTGCGGATCACCTGCTGCTTGAATCATGGGGCGAGGACCCTGCTGCTGAGAGCTGCCCGATGCTCGAGGGCAAAACCTGACAATATGAGTGGGCTCACCACAACCATAACAAGATCTCGGCTGCTGCGACTGCTGGCCCTATCGACCTGAATGTCCTCCCTTGAAGCTCAGAAGTGGGGGTGCACTGATAGGTTGCTGATCTGAATAATACTGCTGAGAACCTCCGCTGCCTAGAGCACCATGAGAAACCTGAAGCACAGACTAAAAGGGCCTCGGTGCCTGACCCCTACCATAGGAATCCCTACCTCCAGATAAGGTACCACTGAATCTACCAGAATGACGAGGCCGCTTGTCCGACATTTGACCACCTCCCCGTGTGAGGGCCATCTCAACTCTGCGGGCTGCATTGGCCGCCTCCTGAAAGGAAATATCACAACTAACTCCCATGGCCATCTGAAGACGGATCGCCTGAATCAATCCATCAATGAATCTCCGGACCCTCTCTCGCTCTGTAGGGAGTATCACAACTGCATGGCGTGCCAAATCAACAAATCTAGTCTCATAATGTGTAACTGTCATGGAGCCCTACTGGAGGCGCTCAAACTGCCTACAAAGTGCCTCCCGCTGAGTGACGGGGAGAAACTTCTCCAAGAATAACTCCGCGAACTGATCCCATGTCAAATCTGGGACCCTGCTAGTCTAGATAGGCAAAAATCTCTCCACCAAGTGTTGGAGGATCCTACAAGCCTAAAGGTGCAAAAATCGACCCCGTTGGTCTCCACTATACCCATGGTCCTGAGAATCTCATGACAACTGAATAGAAAATCCTGGGGATCCTCTGATGAAGCACCGCTGAAAGTGGCGGTGAAAATCTTGGAGAACCGATCAAGTCTCCACAAAGCATCCGAAGATATGGCCTCTCCATCACAGGCCTGAGCTGTAATACCTGTCTGAGCTGCCACTACGGGCTGAACCACTAGAACCTGAGTCCGGGGAGCTACATACTCCGGAGTACGCGTAGCAGGAGTCTGAACCCCTCATCTAGCCTGAGAAGTGGCTGGTGCTACTGGCAGCAAACTCGCTCTAGTACTATCCATAAAGCATGCCTGTCGGACTAGAGCATCCCGAAGATTTGGGGTGAACATAACCCCTCCTGGGGCTTGAGCTGGGCCCACTGGAGCTGCTGGGGCTGGAACCTCCTCATCATAATCAATATGAGGCTCCACCTCTGGAACTGCTGCCTGGGGCTAGCTCTGCCCCTACCACGGCCTCTAGCACGGCCTCGGCCTCTGCCCCTCGTGGGAGCTACTGCTGGGGGCTCGGGCTGCTGCGCAGTAGAAAAAGACGCATGTGTTCTCGCCATCTGCGAAAGAATAGAGTAGAAGGAAAATCAGTATTTGAGAAACAGATTCGCACGACAAGAAAGAACAAAAGTGAAATGTTTCCTAACTCTGTAGCCTCTGGAGGATAAATACAGATGTCTCCGTACCGATCCCTCAGACTCTACGAAGTTTGTCCGTGAGTAGCGAGACCCATGCAACCTAGAGCTCTAATACCAACTTGTTACGACCCGGATTTTTCCCACCATCGGGCATCGTGATGGCGCCTACTAATGGAGCTAGGCCTGCCAAACATTAAACACTCTCTATCCAACCTCAACAATATAATATTCTAACAACAATTAAATAGGTGTGAAAGACTTTAAGTTTAACAAAATGATATAAAAATGCGGACGTTTGAAACATATCACTACCCAAAATCTAGTGTCACTAGCTCATGGACTACTATAGAATACTACAAACAAGTCTGAATGAAAAAAAAATACATTTATCCGTTTCGGTACAATGAAAACAAACTGAAATAAAGGAAATGGACTTCAGCATGCGAACGTCAGCTAGGCTACCTCGAGAGTCCCTGGACTGAAGATAGCTCCCAGATAGAAATCCTACTGCTGCTACCCAAAAGCTGCTCCTGGATCTGTGCACAAAAAAATGCACAGAGTGTAGCATCAGCACAACCGACTCTATGTGCTAGTAAGTGCCAGGCCTAACCCCAGCGAAGTAGTGACGAGGCTAGACTGGACTACCAAAATCAACCTGTACAATCCTATATACATATATACAATAAAAGGAAAAGAAATACCGAAACTAAATAGTTAAAAAGGGAGGGAAACATGCTGTGGGGGAGTACAATTTGAATGAAAAATTCAACCGCGTAATTAAGAAACAGGGCACAACAATAATTATCAAAGAATAAGAATTCAATAGTTGCACGGAATCACCCTTCGTGCTTTTACTCTCGTTCTCACCCAAAGCAAATGAATAAAATGCACGGCATCACCCTTCATGCTTTCCCTCACATGACTCACATTTCATGGCACGGAATGACCCTTTGTGCAAATATAATCAAATCAGAGCACGGAATGTACCTTCGTGCATAAGTAGTCAAAACATAGCACGGAATGATCCTTCGTGCAAATATAATCAGAAATAGCACGGAATGACCCTTCGTGCAATATCACTCCTCCTCGCCCAAACAACAGTCACAACCAAACGGGCAAGAGGAATAAACAAATAGTAACAACTATCTCGGCAAGGGAATAACATAAATAACAACTAAGTCCTGGTAAGGGAACAATAACAATAACTTTCACAACCCGGCAAGAGTAATACTTAATATATTCAAACCATCCCGGCAAGGGATTTAATCACAACTCCTTTCAATACTTTCATCTCCTACTCAATAGCATTTATCATTTGAGCCAACGCTCTAAAAATATTACTATTTCACAACTTATCCTCAAACTCTTCACATTTGTAGAAATCATAATTTAGCTTAGAAGAGTTCCAAATTATCTCAAAACAAGTACAAACAAAGACCCACGGTCATGCTAGACTCCAGTGTATAGATACTCGTCATCATGCCTATGCACCGCACTTGATCAATTAGCAAATAACAATTATAACACTCTAATCCTATTCCCTCAAGCCAAAGTTAGATCAAACACTTACCTCAAATGCTCCAAAAGTCCACTCAAGCCTCTAGAATAGCTTTACCCCTCGAATTCACCACAAAACCGCTCGACTCTAGTCATAAATTACTTTAATGTATCAACAAATGCTAATTGAATCAACTTGAATACACAAAAACGATTTTCCTAAAGTTTTACTCAAAATTTCCCAAAATGCCCCCGGGCCCACGTGGTCAAAAATTGCGATTTCATATCTATGATTTGTTTTGAAATCGGACCTCAAATTGAGGTCCAAATCCCCAATTTTAAGAAAACCTAGGTTCTACCCAAAACCCCCATTTTTACCCATGAAAAACCTTGATTTCATGATGAAAACATCATAAATGATGTTGAAGATTGAAGAAATTAAGTAAAAGTTGACTTACAAATGATTTGGAGAAGAGGGAGTTCGTGAAAAATTGCAAATGGGTGTTTGGTTTTTGAAAATATGAAAAGTGAAGCTTCAAAATCGTTAAGTATGAATATACAGGTCTCTGGTGTCGCATTTGCGAACAGGGGTTTGCAATTGCGAACCCCGACCAAATGTGGGAATTACGACGTCGAGTTCGCAATTGCAAACTCTAAAGGACACTGGAAACTCGCATTTGCGAACAATTGTTCGCATTTGCGAAAGTCCCCATCCGCATTTGCTGTAACGACCCGGCCGGTCGTTTTTGGAATTTATGCCCTGATCCCCCATTAACTGCTTTCCCTAAGTTCATTTCTGCTATTTTAGTTTGCCGGGACGTTCGGTATTAGAATTCAGAGTGTTTTGGGACACTTAGACCCTAAATGAGAGTTTAAGAGTTTAAAAATGGCGGTATTTGGAACAGTGTGAAGACGACCTCAGAATGGAAATCTGATGGTTCCGTTAGCTCCGTTAGGTGATTTCGAGGTTGGGAGCGTGTTCGGAATGTTATTTGGAGTTACGTAGCTCTTTTAGGGAATTTTTGAATTTCCGGTCCGATAGTGAGTTTTTGATCCAAGGGTCGGATTTGAATTCCAAAAGTTGCTATAGCTCCGTCATGTCATTTGGGATGCATGTGCAAAATTTCAGGTCATTCGGACGAGGTTTGGTTAGGTTTTTGATCGAAAGCGTATTTGGTTACAATTTGAAATTCTTAGGCCTGAATCCTTGATTTAATTGGGTTTCCGGAGTTGTTTGAGGTGTTTTAAGGATTGGTACAAGTTCGAATAAGGTATTAGGTGGTATTGGTGTTTTTGGTTGGGGTCCCGGGATGATTTCGGATGCTCAACGTGTTAGTTTTGGAAGTTAGAAGGAAAAATTGCAGCAGGCTTCTGTTGTTTTCGCTTCTGCGGTTTGGGAACAGCAGAAGCGGCGCCGCAAAAGCGGCCTTTGCACCGCAGAAGCGAGTTGGCCCCTTTTCCTCTGAGACCACAGAAGCGTTCAGCTATCCGCAAAAGCGGAGCCGCAGAAGCAGTTTCTTAATCATAGAAGCGATTTTTGGCTTCCCCTCAGAGACTGCAGAAGCGGTCATATTTTCGCACTAGCGGGACCGCTGGAACGGTCTGCAAAAGCGAAATTTTCCCCTTTAGTGAGAAACAACAGAAGCGGTTATTTTTGCCGCTTAAGCGGGACCGCAGAAGCGGAAATGCCTGGGCAAAAATAGGAAATATCGAGGGTTTAATTTCATAAGTTTGAAAATCAATTTTGAGCTCGGGCAAGGGCGATTCTGAGAGGATTTTAAAGAGGAGATTATTGGGTAACATTTATATGATCCTTTTTAGTTATATTCCATCATTTAGTAGTTAAATCCACCTTTTAAATTCGAATTAAGGATCAAAAATTGGTTAGTTTGGGGTAAAACTTCTTAGACCTAACTATTGGGTTTTGAGGGGGCATTTGACCTCCGATTTCTAATATTTTTATGTGTTTAGACTCGTGAGAGTACGAGGTTTCTGAAAACTTAAAAATTATTTGATTCCGAGACATTGGCTGGAGGGGCGTTTTGGTTATTTTATCTATTTTTGCGCCCTAGCCTTAATTTTATTAGTGGAATCAGTTATTTGCAATGTTATTTACAATATGTAATTGGTTTGAATAGATTTGGGCCACTCGGAGTCGGATACTCGTGGCAAGGGCATCGTTCCCTAGTTGATTTTGCACCGGTTCGAGGTATGTGGCTTGCCTAACCTTGTGTGGAGGACTTCGTCCCTTAGGATGTGATAATTGGTAATTGAACGCCTTGTACGTGAGGTGACGAGCGCGTACTTGAGAAAATTGTTGAAACCCGTATTTTTACTTAATTACTTGATTTGGATTATCTTTCATATTTGCTTTACTTTACTTGGTTTTATAGCTTGTGCTAGCATAGAAGAGCATGTTTAGTTGATCCAAGCTGCCTATTTGTTTAAAGTGGCTTAACTGTGATTACGTGGAGCATATTAGGCCAGTATTCTTTGATGCCCTGTATTGTTGTACGTAAATTTCTGAATATTTCTCTGATGTTGGTTGCGCATTTACATTGGGACTACAGATGCGGGATTCCGGGAGCTCCCCCTTGTTTGTTTACTTTGGGACTACGGGCTTGATTCCCGGGAGATCTCCCTGCTTTTTACTTTGGGACTACGGGTTTGATTCCCGGGAGATCCCCCTGCACTTTTATTTTGGGACTACAGGACGGTATCCCGGGAGATCCCCCTGCACACTGATGATTTGATTAGGGGACGATATCCTGGGAGATTCTTTGATATTGATATGAGATTTGGACTACGGGGCGGTATCCCGGGAAGTTCCATTGGACAGTTGAGAAAAGGGTTACAGGATGGTATCTTGGAAGACCCTTGTTGGTATTCTTGAAATTTTGCTGTATTTACTCTGTGTTTTTGTTTTGTCCTGCAGTACTATATTTCATTGATCTGTCTTATCACATCGCTGTGTTCATTAGTTTTCATCAGACTTCGATACTGTTAATATCATGCTATTTTATTGTTTCTGTCTCAGTAGGGCCCTGACCTTTCCTCGTCACTACCCAACCGAGGTTAGGCTTGGCACTTACTGAGTACCGCTGTGGTATACTCACGCCTCTTCTGCGCATGTTTTTTTCATGTGCAGATCCAGGTGCTTCTGAGCAGGCGTACCACTAGTAGCTGTTAGGGAGCGTATTGGGGACTTGAGGTATACATCTGCTACATCCGCAGATCCGCAAAGTCTCTTTCTCATTTTATCCATAGTTATTAGAAGTTATTTCAATCCCTCTTTGTATTAGACTATTCTGGTGATTAGAGCAGTGTAAGATTTTTTATAGCCTGTGATGCTCGTGGGTTTCCGGGTCTTGGAGGTTATTTCAGTATTTTGTATTAAAGTGTATGTGCCAGGCGGCAACTGTATACATTACTCATGTTATTTAGCTTTTGAATATAAATTTCGCCAATGTTGCTACTTCCGCAATGTGTTAGGCTTACCTGGTCATGAAGACTAGGTGCCGTCATGACGTGTTTACAATTGGTGAACTATCATCATGACAAGTTGATATCAGAGCTCTAGGTTCATAGGAGTCACGGGACACAGGCCGGTTTATTAGAGTCTCGCTGATCGGTACAGAGACGTCCGTATTTATCTACGAGAGGCTATGTAACTGTTTAGGAAAAATCTTCATCTCTTTGAAATTCCTTGTCGTGCGATGTTTTGACACCAATTCTAAACTTCTGTCTTCTATTCTCTCACAGATGGTGAGGACACGTTCTACACGAGAGGACCAGGCACCCGCGCTCCCTGCTGCCGCCATCAGAGGCCGGGGCCAGGGTAGAGGTCGAGGACGCGCCCGAGGTGCAGCCACAGCACCCCCGCACGCTGTCGCTGAGGTACCACAAGCAGATCCAGTTGGAGCACAGGCACCTGGTACACCTACTACAGCTACTACTACTCCAGCGCTCCAGGAGACCCTGGCTCAGTTCATGAGCATGTACACTACCTTGGCTCAGGCGGGGTTGCTTCCCCTTGCTGCAGCCACATCTCAGGCTAGGGGAGGGGCCCAGACTCCCACAGCTCGCACTCCTGAGTAGAGAGTGTCGATGGAGCAGGTTCCAGAGGTTATTCCTGTACCGCCTACAGCACCAGTATAGCCCGGGGATGGGTCAGCTGTCTCAGAGGACGAGCAGCGCAGGCTAGAGAGGTTCAAGAAATATGATCCCCCAGTGTTCAGTGACCTAGCTTTAGATGACGCCTTGGGATTCTTGGAGGAGTGTCATCGCATTCTTCGTACTATGGGCATAGTGTAGTGTAGTGGGGTTTCTTTCACCGCTTTTCAGCTTCGGGGAGCCGCCTATGATTGGTGGTGTACTTATGAGTTGGATTGTCCAGTCGAGTCTTCCTCACTGACTTGGGCCCAGTTCTCAGACATGTTTATGAGGGAGTTTTTTCCCCAGAGCCTCAGGGATTCAAGGCGCGCGGAGTTTGAGCATTTGCGCCAGGGTGCTATGACAGTCTCAGAGTATGCCATCCGTTATACCAGATTGGCCAGACATGCACCGGCATTGGTCGCCATAGTTAGGGAGAGAGTTCGGAGGTTTATTGAGGGTCTTATTCCGCCCATCCGGTCCAGCATGGCCCGAGAGTTAGAGATGGATATTCCCTACCACCAGGTAGTGAGCATTGCTAGACGGATTGAGGGTATGCTCGCCAGGGAGCGAGGGGAGAGGGAGGCCAAGAGGTCTCGAGAGCCGGGTCATTACGCTGGTGCCCGTACTTCATCAGCCGGACGTTATGGTAGGGGTTATTCTGGTCGCCCTATTCATTCAGCCTTGCCAGCAGCCGGTAGTACTCCAGCTCCACCAGCACCTCAGGAGCCTTATTATGCGCCTCCAGTTTCTAGCGCGCCTCCTGCGCGGGGTATTTCCAGAGGTCAGTCTAGCAGACCTAGCTCCAGTCAGTCACAGCCATCACGTCCTCCCAGAGCTTGCTTCGAGTGTGGCGATACACGTCACGTTGTTAGGGACTGCCCCAGACTTGGTAGGGGTTCATCTTTACAGACTGCTCAGCCACAGCGTGCTTCTCAGAGTTCTCATGCTATGGTTCCAGCTCCCACTGCTGCCCCACCTGCCCAGCCTGCCAGGGGCGGAGGCCGGGGAGATAGAGGTCGCCCTCGTGAGAGGGTCGGGCCAGATATTATTGCATTCCTGCTCGCACCGAGGAGGTTGCCTCCAATTCTGTCATCGCAGGTATTATTCTGGTTTGTCACAGAGAGGCATCGATTCTATTCGATCCCGGCTCCACCTATTCATATGTGTCCTCTTATTTTGCTTCGCATTTGTGTATGCCTCGGGATTCTTTGAGTGCCCCCGTTTATGTTTCTACTCCTGCGGGAGATTCTCTTATTGTGGATCGCGTCTACCGGTCGTGTTTGGTTACTATTCGTGGNTCAACGTATGGTTGAGAAGGGGTGTGCTGCTTATTTAGCTTATGTGAGAGATGTCAGTGTTGACACCCTTTCTGTTGATTCAGTCCCATTGGTACGGGATTTTCCCGATGTGTTTCTAGTTGATCTTCCGGGCATGCCCCCCGATAGAGATATTGATTTTGGCATTGATCTGTTGCAGGGCACTCAGCCCATATCCATTCCTCCATATCGCACGGTTCCTCCTGAGTTGAAGGAGTTGAAGGATCAGTTGCAGGAATTGCTGGGTAAGGGTTTTATTCGACCCAGTGTTTCACCATGGGGAGCCCCTGTCTTGTTTATGAAGAAGAAGGACGGTTCTATGCGTATGTGCATTGATTATCGCCAGTTGAACAAAGTTATAGTCAATAACCGATATCCTTTACCTCGTATTGATGATCTGTTTGATCAGCTTCAGGGCGCACAGGTGTTTTCCAAGATTGATTTGCGCTCAGGTTGCCATCAGTTGAAGATTCGGGTGCCAGATATCCCGAAGACTGCTTTCAGGACTCGGTATGGTCATTACGAGTTCCTTGTTATGTCTTTTGGGATGACTAATACCCCGGCAGCTTTTATGCATTTGATGCACAGCGTATTCAGGCCATATCTTGATTCATTCGCGATTGTTTTTATTGATGATATTCTGGTATATTACCGGAGTCGGGAAGATCATGGGCAGCACCTGAGGGTAGTGCTTCAGACTCTGAGGGAGAAGAGGTTGTATGCAAAGTTCTCCAAATGTGAGTTCTGGCTGAGTTCTGTGGCATTCCTAGGCCACGTGGTGTCGAGTGAGGGCATTCGAGTGGATCCGAGGAAGGTGGAGGTCGTGTAGAGTTGGCCCAGGCCCTCTTCAGCTATTGAGATCTGTAGTTTCCTTGGCTTGGCAGGTTATTACCGTCGCTTGGTGGAGGGGTTCTCATCGATCGCGGCTCCTATGACTAGATTGACCCAGAAGGGTGCCCCATTTCAGTGGACAGAGGAGTGTGAGGAGATCTTCCAGAAGCTCAAGACAGCTTTAACTTCAGCCCCAATCTTGATGTTACCTACCGGTTCGGGGTCCTGTACAGTTTATTGTGATGCCTCAAGGGTTGGACTTGGAGCGGTATTGATGCAGGACTGTAGGGTGATTGCCTACGCGTCCCGACAGTTGAAGGTGCATGAAAAGAACTACCCTATCCACGATCTTGAGTTAGTTGCCATTGTTCACGCCTTGAAGATCTGGCGTCATTATTTGTATGGGGTGCCTTGTGAGATCTACACTGACCATCGGAGTTTGCAGCACTTGCTTAAGCAGAAGGACCTGAATATGTGTC
>MU747029.1:0-28767 GCA_026770625.1 Nicotiana glauca | reverse complement strand
GGGGAATGGGTTCTTCTTAACGGAGACGGGGGTATACACTATATACGCTGGATATACACTCTATATACAGAGGCAGTAAAAAAACAGACTGAAATCAGCGCCGCAGCCATAGTGCTCCCACCCACATCAGTTCATCTCCTTACTCATAAACAAAACCAGAATGAAAGTTCCATCAGCTGAGAGACAACTCCAGATCAGGAGCTATTGTCATGGAGTTAGTTGGGTCTATTTTCTGATTTAGTCTGAGCTTTCCGGTGAGCGTCGAGGTCGTGGTTAGTCGTTGTTAGTTTCCGGTTCTGTCCATGGTTGCCGGTCTGAGGTTTCAATCAACACCTCATTTGGGTTTCGTTTCTTTGTATGCAGCAAAAAGGTTAGAAATCCTTCAATTGAAATGTCCACCCCTAAATTGTTGTTGGTTCAATGGTATATGCAAATAGGTTTATGATGCTTCCTATTCATAAGCTTCTCTCTGTAAATTTTTATTATTCTGTCATATGTCTTGATCTTAAGTAGGTGTTCATGCTTGAATAGTTTCAATAATTTAATCTTGTGCTCAAATTAATCTAGAATTGTCAGTTAACTTTGGTTATTAAATCATGAGTTGAATAATTCAAAAGGCATGTGTTTTCTTTTGTTAGTTGATTGCTAAAGTAAATTCGGCCCTGTGATGCTTTACTCTGTTGTTGGTTTGCTTTTTGATTTGTGGTTATACATTGATTTAAGTGTTCCTCTAATTATTAGTAGATATATATTCAATTTCTATTAATCATAGTTTGGTGGGGCTCTCTTTTAATTTAATAGCATAAATGTGGATAGATATAAGAAAAGGGCAATTGTATATTCACAAAAAGGGCAGTGTTTGCTAAGGAATATCTGATAATGAATTAGCATTAAGAAAAAGAGTGTGAGAACCTTTTCTTGAATTGATGTTTTAATTCCCCGAATCGAGCATTAAGGTTGAGCTAAAGAAGATCATGCTCCAAGTCTTTAAGAAAAAAAATTCAAGCATCAGATTGTTGTAAAAAATTCCATTAGTTGATGTACACTTCATCTCCAAATGATTTCTAATGCATGGCCCTCGCTCAATTAACATTTGATCCTTAGATTCCGAGGCGTGCCATTTAGCAAATTCCATGGCCCTCGCAAAGTTAACAACGCGTTAGTTGCTTTGGGCGCGTTCTTTAATAATTTTACCTTCCTAAACGCGGGTGTGCATTTCATGTGACTCAAATCCAAATCCCAAAATGTTGAATAAGATGTGTTCCGGATTGCAGGTGAATTTCATGTGACGCGATCCAAAGACATGTTTTAAACGACGTTCAACACTCTTTACAAATTAATTAAAAGCGGTAAATAAATTAAAATTGCACATAGGTTCAAACTGTACTAAAATAAGATAATAAGCCAATAATAACAGTTGAGCGACCGTGCTAGAACCACGGAACTCGGAAATGCCTAGCACCTTCTCCCAGGTTAACAGAATTCCTTACTCGGATTTCTGGTTCGCGTAATGTAATACAGAGTCAAACCTTTTCCTTTATTCGGGATTCAAACCGGTGACTTGGGATCATAAATCTCTCAAGTGGTGACTCTGATTTTTAATAAAAATGAATCCCATTTCGGTTGTCCTTTAATTGGAAAAACTCCCTTTATTATACCCCTTCACGGGGGTGTAGCAAAAAAGGAGGTGTGACAGCTCTGGCGACTCTGCTGGGGACAAGAACCCAGAACTTTTGGTTCACGGTTCATAATTCGAGCTCAGTTAAATTGTTATATTCAGCTTTATCTGATTTTGTTACATGTTTTGGCTTAATGTGCTAAATGCTTTACCTCTTTGATATTTGGTGAATTGTATATAAACTACTACGAAACCCTTCCTCTCTCGGAGTCTTCTACATCATGGAGAAGGGTGCACTTCGTGTGACTTCTCTTCTGTTTAGAGTCTTATCCCATTTTAGAATGAGGTTCAGACAAGTTGCTAAGCCGACAAAGCTTCTGTATCCTCGGTACGCTACCCCCTTGGCCCGAGTTGTCCGCTCGGGTAAGCCAGGTCTAGAACAATAAACTCAGGTTTTAAACCTAGAATAACAAAACCTCATGTCGGATCCCTAGTAGGAACACTTGTTTGCATCATGTGCATTTGACTTAGGGGACTCAACATAAGGGTTGGGTCCGTCTAGGACAGGTGTACCCAAATTAAAAGACAATCATGATGCATCCTACTTGCTACTTGTGCATCTGTTTGTTCGGCTTGCATGTTGACCGGCTTCTAGAATAGAGGAAGAAAATCAAAAAAGAAAAAAAGAAAATCAAAAAAAAAAGTGAAAGGTAGGTATTTAGAAAATTCTGGAAAAAAAAAATCAAAATGAGCCAAAATTTTCAAAGTGTCATGGTTTCCCCTGTTCCGTCAAATCTCGCAAAACTACGTAAGTTTGATTCTAACCTGATGTGGGATACGTAGACAACCCATATCGGGTTCAACTATTCTGAAAATTAGGGGTAAATAAATATCACAGTTTTGCCATAAGTAAGGTGATATCATTCTTGTCCAAAATAGCCTAATGTCCCTAAAAGGACGCCGGAAGGCCGTTTTTGCAAGAACAACCGCCTTTGGTCATTTCTCAAAAATTTTGGCCGGTTAGCAATCACAACCTTTAAATCTTTTTCGAAGTGCTGAAAGGCCGTATAGACAAGACTGGATATTTTTATGAAATTTTTGAAAAACAGTGACGATTTTTAAAAAAAAAGAAGAAAAAAAAGTATTTGTCAGTCAGAGTCTGTTAATTTCTTCTAAGTCTCTCAAGTGTTGTGATCAAAACATTTATTTTTCATGAAAAATTAAAAAAATCCCAAAATATTTTGCTACTTATTTTTACATTCCGCCAGAACTACGTTCCGTCTGATTCATGCGAGGTCATGATATGTAGGCAATCTCCATAAGATTTGTCCACAACTAAAAAATGTATATGCAAAAAAAATCAAATAAAGAAAGATATAAAGAGGAATGGACCAAAGAAAATCCGGGATGACGCAAACAACCAAACAAATGCATAATAGAAATGGTTAACTGCTTAGGTGTGTTGCATCCCTAATGTATGTTTGCCTATCTGTTAAAAGCCCTACCGGGATGCCCTTATTTTGTTTCTATTTCCTCTCAATTCAAGGAAGGTGGTTGGTTTGTGGTTATCAAAGTAACTCCTCTCCACAATATAAAGCCAAAAGGCAATGGCAGATAACAACAAAATTGGGTTGGTTGATACCGGTGCCCAAAAGCAGTTGGCTGAACAGGACACTGGCTTGGATAATGAAGCAATTTGTTAAGAAAAAACGTGATGGAGACTTGTGTGGGTCCTAGTATTTTTGATGCAAAATTCAGTGGCTAAAATATTGAGTTTGGTGATTTGAAAGATGCTCCATCTTTTGGCTAGCCAAGGAGGAGTTTTGGTGGTTTATTTTGTTGTCATTTCTGTTATTCGGGTTATTCCAGGGTTGTAATCCGGATATTGCCTTCTCACTCAACCCTTCTATCTTTTTATTTTGTCCAATTCCTTTTATCGTAGTATCTCATTTAGCGTTGTCTAGGTTTGTTCTAAGGGTTGTACCCCAGTTTATTGTGTTTGTTTTGTTGTACCAACTCTTTCCCCATCTGTCTAAAGCAATTCTCTGTTTTCTATTATTTCTAGTCATTTTCTTTTGTTTAGTTCTCTCCTCTTTATAGTTCTTTTCATGCTGATTCTAGTGACATGACATGCACGCATAATTAGGCCTAATCTTAAAGGTTAATCATGAAGCAATTGGGAAGATGATAGGGGCACTTAAGGGAAATAAAAACAGATTGAAATCATTTGAAGCCTGAACCATGTGAAACTGGGGCATATAGAACATAAAGAAACCTTATGTTTCAAGCCGCATCAGTTTGAAATTAAAGACAAGTTTGCCCAAATTGGCAGGGGTCGTTCATGATAATAAGTGTGAAAGTATTGCCCAATGGTGCTTTGTATTTAACATATGAAGAAAGCAAAGGTGTGGAAAAGCTGCGCCGCAATACATATGCTAGAGACCCCCACGATCTTCATCTTCATCATGGAACTTTAGACAGATCCTAACGCTATTGTTCCTCCACGACTGAACCACCTAAATCGTCATCTTCTCCGGCGAGCTGAGGGCTGGTAGCCATTGAACACCTCTCTCTCCTCCCCCATCCCAACTCTCATACCATAACCCCTCAGCTGCGGTAAAAATAGTTCAAAACGATCACATTCCACTCCATTTTTAGGACAGGAATCCAGCTGAAGAACACCATTTAAACAAGCTGTAAATCACTCTTATACTTGTTGAAAAACGCCATGAAAAGCAACTCCAAAATAACTCCAGCAGTCGAGGTTTAGCTACGGTCTTTCGAGGTTACCGTTCGAGTTTCCGGTCAAGGGCGTCCAAGCCATTTTGTCGTTTGCTGCTCAAGTTTTGTCGGCTATACTCTACTATAAATCTCATTTGGAGTTGTCTACTAGATCAAGACATGGAAAATTATTTGGCTTAAATATTTTGTTGTTTGCTTCTGAGAATGAGAGATTTTGATGACACTGGAATAGAAAGTTTTGATGCTTTTGATATGGAATCTACGTTATCAGGTACTAAGGGTTTCTTCCCATTCCTATTCATTAATTGTTTTACGGTTTGTTTCTGTTTGTTTATCATGCTAATAGTTGGATAGTTTTTTTTACTGTTATTTTAGTTGGACTTCGTATGTTTTTTTCCATCTTTTTGGTGCGATGTTATTTTGTTTATGTAAGATTAATTCCTTAAAAAATATTTTTTTTACTTGGCAATGTAAGTTGTGTTTTAGACTAGTCGTAGATTGCTTTAGGCACGTTATATAATTATCACGATTATTACTAAAATTCGGGGTGCATTTCATGTGATCCGGTTCTAATTTCCAACAAGGTTAAATTCTTGAAAGCTTTTAAGTTATTATTTGCATGCCATATTAGTGTTTTGCTGTTTTGTGGTTTATTAAAATTTTTTGTTTAATTTTCATTTCATACCTTATTTGAGAACATAAATGCAGTAGTTAGATTTTTCATTGAAGGGTGAATGTACTTGATCTTTGGTTAATTATTTTGGGCGAAAATTCATC
Source organism: Nicotiana glauca (assembly GCA_026770625.1). Classification (NCBI taxonomy): domain Eukaryota; kingdom Viridiplantae; phylum Streptophyta; class Magnoliopsida; order Solanales; family Solanaceae; genus Nicotiana; species Nicotiana glauca. The sequence goes on along the minus strand of MU747029.1, from coordinate 23,630 downwards.
AAAAGTTCACGGTAGTGTATGGGATTAATTTGATTGGGTTTGGTCTAGTAAATGAAATTTAATGTTGATAAACGAACATGCCATGAATCGATTTACTTGGCTTTCCTTTATTTATGTTATTAGTGATTGCTAGTAGTATGTTATAGGTCAGACCACACATCGTAGTTTGCTTCAGGTATTTAATTAGTTTATTACGGCTACGGGTACGGTTCCCGTAACATAGTTGTAGTATTAAATTTCGAACTAGCTTTAAATATGAGTATTCATAGCTATTAAAATTAGTTGAATAATTTGTGGTGCACCATGCCTAACAAAAATGACAATTGCGTGTCCCTCGTTTTAATTAACTTTAAACTCAACCTTAGAATCCAAGGCATGCCATTTAGCAAAATTCCATGGCCTTCGCAAAGCTAAAACGCGCAGTTGCTTTAGGTGCGCACTTTAATAATATTACCTTCCTAAACTTGAGTGTGCATTTCATGTAATCCAAATCTAAATCCTCATAGCGTTGAATAAAATATGTTTCGGATTGCGGGTGCATTTCATGTGGCGCGATCCAAAGATATATTTTAGACGACATTAAATCTTCTCTAAAAAATGAATAAAAGCGATTAAAAGTTAAAATTTGCACGTAGGTTCAAAATGTTCTAAAATCAGATAATTAAGCCAATTATAACAGTTGAGCGACCGTGCTAGAACCACGGAACTCGGGAATGCCTAACACCTTCTCCCGGGTTAACAGAATTCCTTACTCGAATTTCTGGTTCGCGAACTGTAATACAGAGTCAATCTTTTCCTCGATTCGGGACTTGAACCGGTGACTTGGGACACCATAAATCTCCCAAGTGGCGACTCTGAATCTTTTAATAATAAATTCCGTTTCGATTGTCCTTTAATTGGAAATTCTCCCTTGTACACCCTTATGGGGATGTAGGAAAAAGGAGGCGTGACAGCTCTGGCGACTCTACTGGGGATCGAACCCAAAATCTCTGGTTTCGCAGACGTACAAGAATTTTTTAAAGTTTTGAAGTCGGGAGCCCCCCGAAGAATGGAGGCGTACCTTTTAAGTTTTTGAAGTCGGGAGCTCGCCCGGAGAACGGAGGTGTACCATTAAAGTTTTGAAGCCAGGAGCCCGCCTGGAGAACATGGGCTTACCTTTTAAAGTTTTGAAGTCAGGAGCCCGCCTGGAGAACGGAGGCGTACAATTCAAGTCAAGAAGTCGGTGCAAGGAAGAAACAAAGGAATTGCTATGAGAGAGTACAAGACAACAAGGCAACTAGAAACACAAGAGCAAGTTTGAAGGTCTAGATATGATTTTGTAATTCATAGACTATAGTTTAGTCTAGCTTCTTTATTTTTCTTGTAGCATGGTATAATAAGGGGTCAGCAAGTAGCAGCAACAACAACAACAGTAAAACACAGCTTCATGGTAGTCCCAACTATCGAAAATCTTCCGAACTACATTGACCTGATTCCTTTTTAGCCAAGGATATGTAGGAAACTTTTGAAGCAGAGGTTCGGTCAAAATCTTTCAAAAAATGCTTCACACGGAGTATTCAAACGGGCAAAAATTACTCGTATCCGCTCACTTTGTCCTTGCACGAAAATTCTTCATGTTTACGGGCAAAGAGGGGCAACTGTGAGCACGTGATTTTTGCCTCACATGAATTACTCCCATAAAACTCAAAACAAAATTGTTTGTTTTATTGTTTGAAGTCTTGTGAGATATGGTGATATTTTTTTGTTATTGTTTGTATTTGTCTGTGCATGTTTATTTTTATCTAAATTAATGAAAAAATACAAAAATAGGTTGCATTTTGCATTTAGGATTTAATTTTACAATTCTTAAGTTAAGTAGTAAATTACATATTTTACAAAAATAAAAAATCACAAAAATAACGTACTTTGTATTTTTAAGTGTTTAATTTTAAATTGTGTAATTTTCTTTTAAATTTAGTATTTAATTATATTTGTGATAATTATATTTAGAATTAATTAGTATTTTTAAGTTAATTTAGTTTTATAATTTAATTTAGGATTTTTGGTTTTAATTTTGGAAAATAGTTTGGGATATTATGAGCACGTGATTTTTGCCCTATATGAATTACTCCCAAAATTCAAACAAAATGATTTCTTTCATTATTTTGCAATTTTGTGAATTTTTGTTAATTGTTTGCATTTTACTTGTGCATTTTGATTCATATGAAAAATACAAAAATACACTTGGCATTTGCATTTAGGATTTAATTTCATATCTTAGGATTAATTAGCGGTTAAGTTGCTTTTCGAACAAAATACAAAGAAAATAATAAAAATAGTCCATTTTTACAGTTTTAATTGTTAATTGTTAAATTTGTCATGAGTTTATTTTTAAATAGGATTTAAACAATTTTAGGAATTAATTAGCTTAACTTGGAAATCTATTAGGTCTTAATTTTTGTATTTTTATAAATTCAAAAAAAAAAAAACTCAAAATAAAAAGGAAATAAACAAAAGAAATAAAAGAGAAAAAAACAAAGTAAAGAAAGGTCTGGTCTTAAAGACCCAAATTTGGGCCAAATTGCCTAGCCCAAACAAAAATCCCCTCCAGTCCGAGCCCACATCATTCCCAACCCGGTCCATCCCCCCCACCACACAAAACGACGTCGTTTAAGAGATAATCGATCATGACCGTCTAGGTTATTTGATCTAACGGTCAGGGATTGATAAGGTTTGATATAATATTGCCCAAACACCTACCCCCCTCTCCTTTCCGCCTCTCATTTACCATAACACAAAACGCTAATCCCCTCCATCCCTTTCCGCTGGCTCTACCCTAAGGCCGCCGCCTGAAATCGCCTCACGGCGGCGGCCGACATCCAATGGCCCTCAAATTTACACCATATATTCCGTATAACCTCCTCTTTCCAATGCCCTACATATCATTCCTCGAATGTTGACCCAGCCCCTCAAATATCCAAAACAATGGTGCCACCTCCGCCACCCACGACGACGCCACCACCAGAATGACCCCAGTTTTACACCATGAACTCTCCTGGTCTCCCTATCTCCAAATCCCAAGTTAGAATCCCTCAAATCCAAACAGAATCCCGTAAATTTTGAATCTAGGGTTTGAAGCTTTCAACCCTTTTTAAGAATTTCAAGCATCTCTGTGGGTTTCTAATTAGAGTTATATGTTTGTTTTGGACAAAATAAACCTATACACTAATTGGAAATCAAATTCGAGATTAATCAAGTTGAAGATTAAAAAATCAGTAAGTCCTTTTCTTTTGTTGATATTTTCTTTCTTTATCTCCTTTAGTTTGATTATCTTTTCTGTTTTAATAACTTTGATCATGATAATCCGTCTTTAATCGATTGTTTTTCATAATAACTGACTTAGGGTTAGAGTGTTAATTTGAGGTTTTTATTTTTGTTTTAATTCTGGCTAATTTGATTTAGTTTGAACCCGGTTCTTTGTTGAGTCAACGATTGAAAAATGACGTTGTATTTGATCGTGATATTAAGCTTACCTTGGTTTAAATTTAGTCACAGGATCCATGTTAATTAGAATTAAGCTGATTAATCTTAGTTAATTAAGCTGTTAGTTATATCTGATAGTGTTTTAGATAGGTTAAAAGGGGGCTGGGGTACTATAGTTATTTCAAAATAAGTGTAGGGGTAGTTTGGGTACTTAAAGTTGGGCAGAAGTGCTGTAGGTTATACTAGAATCACCTAGAACCTTCTAGAATAAGACTTTAGTTCTAAAATCAGAAAATAAGTGCACTTACTTGAAGAACAAGTCACAATTTTAGGGACTAAATGTAAAAAACTGAAATATGAAGTTGCACCCTATTGGTGCCTATAAAGGGCATCACCAATGCCTTGAATCACAAGTTTGGAACCTCACAATTCCCCCTAAAAAACTAGGCTATAGTTTTCAGAACCCAGATTTGAATTTTAGATTCAAATTCTAGATCTGAAATTTTGAACTCTCTTCATCCTAAAATAAAAAAAATAATATACAAAGCTACAATAAATTCAAAAAAAAAGTACTGTTCCATTCATTTCTTAGGTTGATTTCAAGTTTAGTGGTTGATTTGCATCTCTTAGCTCAAATTCTGATAGCCGAAGTTCAGAATCATTCCTGGTTTGATTTCGATTGAGCTTTGAGTTTAAACAAGTCATTTTGTGTCAGTTTAGTGAGTTTTGATTGCTGAAGTGTTCCTGGGTATTGGAGAGGTTATTTTTGATTTAAAATTGCTCTTGATGTTGCTGTATTGATTGACCCATTGCTGGATTTCTAAAATTGCTCCTGAATTGCTGTTGAGTCCTTCTATTGCTGCTGACTTCTCTCATTTCCTATTCCTTACTAATTCCAGGTACATTTTATCCCTAGTGGTGTGAAGTTTCAATCACTGTACCTGAGCCATTGTGAAATCAATTTGATGAAGACTTTTTGCCATAAGAGCCTGCTTTTGTTTTCATTTGCTAGTTGTAATATGTAGTGATAGTGTCATTTAAATAGATCTGTATTAATGTTAAACAAGACTGCTCAAACTCACATTGTAATTATATAGAACTGTTGAACTGTATCTCTTAGGTCTGTGCGAGTTTTAAAGGGCAATTCCATTTTAGGTAAATAGAGTAGCTGAGGTTAGCTTAGTTAATTTATGTTAAGTTTACTCCATATATCCGTTAAGTAGATGTAAAATGACTGTTTAGTGTTGAATTCTAGTGAAAGGAAACGCCATGACCTAATTTGTTCAGTTTTCATGCTTGACGTACTTCCCGTAGGCAATGTAGAATGAATCTAGGCCGTGAAATCATAATCTTCTACTAAATTCATCCACTGTGTATAGATGGCATAAAATTGATTATAGCGTTGGTAATGTTTGGAATCTAATTAGTTATGTTGGGGCAATTTGTTTGATAATTAATTGTTTTCAAACCATTTGAATTTTGAAAACCATACTGTTAAGTGCCTGGCCCCCTCACGACTGGGCTGTGACATTGAGCCCAATGCCTGTTTAATGACCCAAACGGTCAATCTGATTCTTGGGTTATAATATTCACGACCGGGGCAAAAAATTCCAGGCCAAAATGCTAGAAGCCCAAAGTTATAAAATCATATTAGGAGTGCGGGGATTACATTGCAAATATACATTTGGGCTTTTGAGTTAGGTGGCGGGTTCAAATTAAGATGATTCTCCCTTTTGTTTGAATTCGGAGTTAAACTCGAAGCTCGAACTTTATAATATTGATTAATTAGGACTTTTCTTTTGTTATTAGAGACAAATAAAATAGAAAATCATAGTTACTTTAGGATTGGCCTTTTAAATCAAAATGAAGCGAGCCTCGCTGCACAAAACATATAAATTGTGGGGCCCTCATTAAGTGCTTATATCAAAATATTCCGAATTCGGGCGGACCATTTAGTGAATTTCACGGCTCCCCGCAAAGATAATAACACATTATTCACTTTAAGCGCGTTTTTAATAATTTTATCTTTTTAAATACGGGTGCACATTTATGTGACCCAAATCCAAATCTCAACGAAGTCAAAATATGTACTGCAGGTGCATTTATGTGACGCGGTTTGAGACATGTTTTCACGACGTTGCAATTCTCTTAAAATAATAATAATAAACGTGGTTCAAAGTTTAAAAAGCACATATGTTAAAACATGTACTAAAATCAAATAAATAAGCCAAATATGACAGTTGAGCGACCGTGCTAGAACCACGGAACTCGGAAATGCCTAACCCCTTCTCCCGGGTTAACAGAATTCCTTACTAGGATTTTTGGTGCGTGACTATAATACAGAGTCAAATGTTTTCCTCGATTCAGGATTCAAACCGGTGACTAGGGACATCATAAATCTCCCAAGTGGTGAATCTGAATCTTAATAAACAAATCCCGTTCCGATTGTCCTTTAATTGGAAAAACTCCTTCATGCCCTCATGGGTGTAGAGAAAAAGGAGGTGTGACAGATATAAATAGAAAAAGAAAAAGAATTAAATAGCAGAGGAAAATTTGGGCCAAAATCCCCAGCCCAAACCAATTACCCGTCCAAACCGCCCCTTACCCGGCCCAAATCCATCCCAGTCCAACCCGTCTCCCACTTAACCAAACAACGCCGTTTAAGCGGTCTTTGATCTGAGCCATTGAGTCGATTTGATCTGACAGTCAAAATCCCACCCCGTTACCCGTTTACCTACCTGACCCGCCTTTCCCTGAACCGGTCTAGCACCCTATCGACCAAAACGACCCCGTTTAGTTTAATGAACTAATCTGAGCCGTTGGATTCCAATAATCCAATGACCCAAATTAATTCATCAGTTTAATATACCCAAACACCCTTACCCTCTCCTCAGAACCCCCTTCCCTTTCATCTCTAACATCAGAGACCAAACCCTCACACCACCGCTGACCGCCCGCCCGCCCGCCGGAAATTGCCCACGGCGGCGGTCAGCCACCAATCGCCACAAAAAATACACCCCTGATTCCTCTCCACCTCCCCATTCCGAAACCCCAAACCATTTCCCTTGAATCTCAGACATGCTCTTCGAATATCCATTTGAATCCACGAACCCTAGCACCGTCACAATTCCTCCGGTGGCGGCGCCGCCTCCCCTCAACCCCTAAAATCACACCCTTGAATCTCCTTGACCCCCTTACCTCTAATCCACCATTAGTATCTGTTGAGATATAAGTTGTCTAGCACATGTATACACATGTACTACATCATAGCTAGCACATGTATATGAGTTGTTTAGTAGGTGTAATACAAGTTGTCTAGCACATGTATACACATGTACTACATCATAGCTAGCACATGTATATGAGTTGTATAGTAGGTGTAATTAGGTGTATGGCAACTAATAGATTAGGTGAATTAGTATTATAAATAGGCCTTGTAATCTTCTCTTCTAAGACATGAAATATAGAACTTCTTTGGTTTCTAACATGGTATCAGAGCATTGAAGTTTTTTTTTCATCAGTTTGTTGCTGGGAATTTTTTTTTCCCGTTCGAATTATTTTTGTTCAAAACAGTCTTTCGCTGCTTTGATTCTATTTCACTATTTCCGGCCACTTTTTGCCCCGGCCGCTTCTTTACAGATTTTTCTACTCACTGTTCCGACCAAAGTGGTACTGTCAGAATTTTTTTTTCTTGACAACTGTCATTTTCCAAGATCACTGTTCCTGCACTGTGCACTGCACTGTTCACTGTTCAAATATCACTGTTCACTGTTCACTGTTCAAATATCACTGTTCACTGTTCACTGCACTGTTCTTGACTATTTGATTCTGCTATTATTCGGGTGCAAGATGACTGAAACGAAACCTACCGTTGATGTCATTCCGGTTATGTCCAAAATTACGGAGAATAAGTTCATGGGTTCTAATTACATGGATTGGAGTAAGACGATCCGTCTCTATTTGCGGAGCATCGACAAAGAGAACCACTTGGTTGATGATCCACCCAAGGATGAGACAAAATCAGTCTGGTTAAAGGAGGATGCAAAATTGTTTCTCCAAATCAAGAATTCGATGCACAGTGAGGTAAATGATCTAGTTTCTCATTGTGATTATGTGAAGGATCTAATGGATTATTTAGATTTTTTATACTCTGGCAAAGGAAACTTGTCTCGCATGTATGATGTGTGCCAGGCATTTTATCATCCATCCATGCAAGATCGCTCTCTCACCACTTACTTCTCAGAGTTTAAGAAGGTGTATGATGAGCTTAATGTTATACTGCCGTTTAGTCCAGATGTGAAGGTACAACAGGCTCAGCGTGAACAACTGGCGGTCATGAGTTTCCTTGCTGGTCTTTCTCCCGAATTTGAAGGGGCCAAATCGCAGATTTTATCTGGGACTGCTATCTCTTCCTTGAAAGAGGCCTTTACAAGAGTGTTGCGTACTGAAAAGTCTCATCCAGGTCCGACAGCCACGATCGATAGTGGTGCTCTGCTTAGCCGCGTCCAAAAGAATAGGAGTCATAGTAATCGCAATCGGAGTAGCGATAGTCGAGACCTAAAGCAAGGGGAAGTTGAATGTTTTTATTGTCATGAGCTCGGTCATACCGTACGTTATTGTTTGAAGCTTCAGAATAAGAACAAAAGATCACAGTATGCCAACATCGCCACTTCCGAGACTATTTCACCATCTCAGTCATCATCTCCTCCTATCAATACTATCCCCGAGTCAGGTAAAACCACTAAGTGTCTCCTCTCTTCGTCATCCAAATGGGTCATTGATTCTGGTGCCACAGATCATATGACAGGTAACTCTAAACTCTTTTCCACTTTTCAGTCACATACCCAATGTTCCACAGTTACTTTAGCCGATGGGTCTACCTCATATGTTTTAGGGTCTGGCACTGTTAACCCAACATCTTCTCTTTCCCTTAGTTCCGTCTTAAATTTGCCTGATTTTTCTTTCAATCTAATATCTGTCAGTAAACTTACTCGTACTCTAAATTGTTGTGTCTCATTTTTTCCCAATTATTGTCTTTTTCAGGATCTTACGACGAAGCAGATTATTGGTAAAGGTTCTGAGTCTGGGGGTCTCTATGTTCTTGAATCACAGGTGCCGAAATCCATTTCTTGTTCAACTGTGTTGTCTCCCTTTGACGTACATTGTCGATTGGGTCATCCATCATTGTCTAGTTTGAAGAAGTTGTATCCTCAGTTTCAGAGTATTTCCTCTTTAGATTGTGAGTCATGTCAGTTTGCTAAACACCATCGCCTTCCTAAAGTTTCTAGAGTCAATAAACGGGTCGACTTACCTTTTGAGTTAGTTCACACCGATGTCTGGGGTCCATGTCCTATTATCTCTAAAACTGGTTTTAGATATTTTGTTACCTTTGTGGATGATCATTCTCGTGTTACTTGGTTATATTTAATGAAAAATCGTTCGGAGTTGTTTTCAATTTTTTGTGCTTTTTGTGCTGAAATAAAAACTCATTTTAATGTTTCCGTTCGTAATGTAAGGAGTGACAATGCAAAAGAATATTTTTCGGATTTGTTTAAAGATTATATGGCTACAAATGGCATTCTACATCAATCTTCTTGTGTTGACACCCCTTCTCAAAATGGGGTTGCGGAACGAAAAAATAGACATCTTCTTGAAGTAGGCCGAGCACTCCTCTTTCAAATGAAAGTGCCAAAATGTTTTTGGGCTGATGCCGTCTCTACAGCTTGTTTTTTAATAAATCGTATGTCGTCTTCTGTACTTCATGGTAATATTCCTTATAACATTCTTTTTTCCTCTAAGCCATTATTTCCTATTGAACCCAAAATATTTGGTTGTACTTGTTTTGTTCGTGATGTTCGTCCACAGGTAACTAAATTAGATCCAAAGGCCCTTAAGTGTGTGTTCTTAGGGTACTCACGTCTTCAGAAAGGTTATCGATGTTATTCTCCAGATCTCAAAAGGTACTTAGTGTCTGCCGATGTCACATTCCATGAAAATTATCCGTTCTTTTCTTCATATGTTTATAACAGTCCTGAGGAAGAAGATGATACTTTGGTCTACACTGTCACACATCCAGTTAGTTCTCCAACACCTCTTCCTCAGTCACCCATTTCCCTAGATCCACCATCCGAGCAGCCACCTGTTCTTCGTGTGTATACCAGGCGACAACAAACCTCAGAACCCGATCCTTTACCTACTTCTGGTTCGTCGGTAGATCCAACCTCCTGTGTTTCAGATCCTAGTTTGGATCTTCCTATTGCCATTCGCAAAGGTACACGCCAATGTACTTATCCTATTTCTTCTTTTGTGTCTTATGACCATTTGTCTACTTCTTCTAGCTCGTTTATTGCATCATTAGATTCTGCTAGGATACCTAAAACTGTTCGTGAAGCATTGTCCCACCCAGGTTGGCATGATGCAATGATAGAAGAGATGATGGCTTTAGATGAGAATGGTACTTGGGAGTTGGCCGATCTGCCCACTAACAAAAAGGCTATTGGGTGCAAGTGGGTATTTGCTGTTAAGTTCAACTCCGATGGGACAGTAGCTCGCCTTAAGGCACGCCTTGTTGCAAAAGGGTATGCACAGACCTATGGAGTCGATTATTTGGATACTTTTTCCCCGGTCGCCAAGTTAGCTTCTGTTCGATTATTCATTTCCATGGCAGCTACTTATGATTGGCCTCTGCATCAGCTTGATATAAAGAATGCTTTTCTACATGGAGATCTTCAGGAAGAAGTATATATGGAGCAACCACCTGGGTTTGTTGCTCAGGGGGAGTGTGGAAAGGTATGTCGTCTTCGAAAATCTCTTTATGGGCTGAAACAGAGTCCTCGTGCTTGGTTTGGCAGATTTAGTGAGGCTGTTCTAGAATATGGGATGAAGAAAAGCAATTGCGATCATACGGTGTTCTATAAAAAGTCTGATGATGGTATTCTTTTATTGGTAGTATATGTTGATGACATCGTTATTACTGGAAGTGATATTGCAGGAATTTCAACTCTAAAGTCTTTCCTTCACACTCAATTTCAGACGAAAGATTTAGGGCAACTAAAGTATTTTTTGGGAGTTGAAGTTACACGGAGCAAGAAAGGCATCTTCTTGTCCCAAAGGAAATATACTCTTGACTTGTTAGCTGAAACTGGAAAGTTGGGATCTAAACCATGCAGCATGCCAATGGTTCCTAACACACAACTCGTGAAAGAAGACGGTGAGTTATTCGAAGATCCAGAGAAATATAGGAGATTGGTTGGGAAACTGAACTATCTTACAGTAACTCGTCCCGATATCGCATACTCTGTCAGCATTGTGAGTCAGTTTATGTCTTCCCCAACAGTCAAGCATTGGGCGGCTCTGGAGCAGATTCTTTGTTATCTAAAGGGATCTCCAGGACGGGGTCTAGTATATAAGAATAATGAACACACTAATATTGAGTGTTTCACAGATGCAGATTGGGCAGGGTCAAAAGCCGATAGGAGATCCACGACAGGATATTGCGTTTTTGTTGGTGGAAACTTGATTTCGTGGAAGAGTAAGAAACAAAATGTCGTATCTCGATCTAGTGCGGAAGCAGAATACAGAGCTATGGCACAATCTGTGTGTGAGGTTGTATGGGTACATCAACTATTAAGTGAAGTTGGCTTCCAAACTACATTGCCAGCAAAGTTGTGGTGTGATAATCAAGCTGCTCTTCATATCTCCTCTAATCCTGTATTTCACGAAAGGACTAAGCACATTGAAATAGATTGTCACTTTGTTCGTGAAAAGATTCAACAAAAGCTCATCTCTACAGGTCATGTTAGAACTGGAGATCAATTGGGAGACATTTTCACAAAAGCTTTGAATGGAGCTCGAGTTGAATATATTTGTAACAAGTTGGGCATGATCAATATATATGCTCCAACTTGAGGGGGAGTGTTGAGATATAAGTTGTCTAGCACATGTATACACATGTACTACATCATAGCTAGCACATGTATATGAGTTGTATAGTAGGTGTAATTAGGTGTATGGCAACTAATAGATTAGGTGAATTAGTATTATAAATAGGCCTTGTAATCTTCTCTTCTAAGACATGAAATATAGAACTTCTTTGGTTTCTAACAGTATCCATCGAATACCCCTCGAACTCCTCGAATATTGAATCAGGGTTCAAGCTTTTGGAGCTCAAACTTGAACCGGCACATGATCATTTTGACTCCAGTATTCAAGGGCTTAGGAGCCGATTTTTATCGCGAAATAGCATCCCTCCCTTCTTCTTGACAAAGAACAAGAGATTGGCACTATTTTTCGGTTTAAATCGGAGGGGAGTCAGTCTAAAGTTTGAATTTGTTAGGTGAGTTTCTTTCTAAATTTCGATTCATTTCGCTATTTCAGCTTATTCTTCTTCTTCTTCATTTCTTTTTCTGTGAACAACTTAGTTAATATGTGAACTAGGTCTTATTTGAATTGTTAATTGTGTGTTTGATTTTAGTTCCTATTCTTTAAATGTTGCTAGTCAATCTTAGAAGTAGTTTTAAAAATTTGAACCTCTTAATTGTCTCTTGTTTACTGATTTTGGTAAAAATACTGGACTTGAAATAGGTTTTGAGAACCCTTGATTAAAATTTGAGTGAATAACCTGGACTGGATTTGAATTAGTTATTTGGACCCATTAATATTGGTCAACTGGACCCCAGGTTCTGCCTGAACCATTTGAGATTCAGGGAGGGGTCAGTCCAGGGGTTTAAAAGCCCATGTTTGATTGTCCTTGAGTCAACTTGACCTATGTTTTGGTCTGTTTTCATGAATGTAAATAATAGGGGATTAAAGGAGTAATCAAGGTTTGTTTAATGAAAGTAGTCAAGTAGGGGGCAACTAATAAGTTTAAAGGGTAATCAACAAGCTTAGGGGTTAATAATTAATAAGGGCTGCTAACAATGGCTAGGGGGCACAATAGATATATTAGTTAATAAGCACTAAGTTAGTGGGATTGTAAAAGTTAAAAGACAATTAATAGTGGAGACTACACTTTCTGATTTTAAGGCTCAAAAATCTGGATAAAAAGGGATTTGAAAAACTTATAAGAGAGGGGAGAGAGTTTAAGAGGGCTAGAGAGGGATACATTCTGAAAAGGGGGACACACACAGATACAATCTAGGAGAGAATAGATATAGAGGGTTTACTACTTTGAGGGGATCAAGAGATTCTGAAAATCTGAAAGAGAGAATACATAGAGAGAATACTGTGAAAATACTAAAAGTTGCTTAGAATTTACTTGTTTATTCTCCTGGAATTCCCTGCTAGTCAGATTTTTTCCAAAGTTATATTGCTTCTGGGTGAGAATCTAGCTCAAAAGGCTGAATAATTGTTGTTTGTTTGGCTATTTTCTTTGTCGTTTACTGCTTTAACCAGGTACACATTGAACCTCAAAATGACATATTGGAATTAGGATTGGAATGATGATGATACAATGTGTCATGATAGTATAGTTTAGATCATTTGGTTCTGTATTCATTTATTTTTTTTGTTTTTCTTGTTATATGTTTATGTGTTCGTTAGTTTGTTATTAGTGAAACCTTGGCAAAATGAATGAGTAATTTAGTCTAGTATGTTTAAAGTCGTGAATATTGTATTTAATCGTGCTTTGGTATTGCTAGTTTCAATGTTGAGTAGTATATTCAGAAGATAGGAGTGTGAGCATTGAGGATGAGTAACTGAATATGTGTATAAGGTTAAATGGGAATCCTTATTTGGATGTCAACTTTATTCATAGTGGATGTGTCATTTTTGTAACGATCCGACTGGTCGTTTTGCATTTTCGAACCCCGTTTCCTTAAATAATACTTTCTGCGATTGCTTTAGCTAAATTATGACTTGCGGGGGAGGGTGGTTCGGAAGTTAGAAGAATTTCGGGCAAAAATAAGCCTAGTTGCTTCTTTAAGTTTCTTTAAAAAGGCCAAGTTAGACTTCGGTCAATATTTTGGAAAAATGAACCCGGAATCGCGATCTGGCAATTTTTGAGGGTCCGTAGGAAAATATGGGACCTGGGCGTATGCCCGGAATCGAATTCCGAGGTCCCTAGCCCGAGTAGTGAATTTTTATGTAAAACTGTTAAGTTTAAGTTTCAAAGATTTAAATAAACTAAGAAATTATTGTTTTCATAGGTATCGGGTTCGGATTTCGATTCCAAAACTTGGTACAAGTCCGAAATATCAGTTAAGACCTACCCGCAAAATTTGGTGTCAATCCGAGTAGTTTAAGGGCATTTTGACCCGTTGAAAGGAAATTAAGAACTTGAAGTTCATTAAGTTGGATCAATTGGTTTTGGGCTTAGATTCCTTGAATTAGTGTTGTTTCAGGTGTTTCAAAGGTTCGACTAGGTCCGCCTCATGATTTCAGAATTGTCAGTATGTTCGGACGGGGCTCGGGAGCCCCGAGCGTCAAATGGTCGAGGTTCGAGCGAAGTCGGAATTTGAAGAGAAACAACATTGCTGCTTCTGTCAAAACCGCTTCTGCGGCTCTTTGACCGTAGAAGCGGTGACAGCATAAGCGGCCACTTGACCGCAGAAGCGGAAAGGGAGAAGGTAAGGGGGATCGCAGATGCGGCCGTTGGGACCGCAGATGCGGTATCGCCTATGCGGATAAAAGACCGCAGATGCGGTCTGGTCAAACCCCTGGACCGCAGAGGTGGCTAAATGACCGCATAAGCGGACCCCGCAGGTGCGGAAATATGCCCGCAGAAGCGAAAATCGCTGGGCCAGTGAGTTCATTAAATACGGACTCCAACCCTTCTCTCTCATTTCTCATCCAATTTTGGGGTGATTTTGGAGCTTTCAAAGAGAGGGTTTCAACATAACATCACAAGGTAAGTAATCCCCACTCACTCTTAGCTTAAATACATGAACATTAGGTAGATTTAACACAAAAACATCAAATAAAATCAAGGGTTAGAGCTAGACCTAGGGTTTTGGTAAAATTATGATTTAAACGCCTAATTAGTTATGTAATGAACTAAAATTCACATATTAGTAATCCTTAGGTTATAGAGAATAATTTCTTCGAAAAATCTCGGAATTCGGGCACGTGGGCCCGGGGTCGGAATTTAGGAAACTTGCGGGATAGGTTGGAAATCACTTAATTAGTTAGAATTCAACCTTGTGAGCATTTATTGATTTGTTCTTGCCTTATTTAAGCTAGTTGGTGCTTGTTCGGCTTCGAATTGAGCTTGGAGCCTAGTCTTGTGATTGAAAGAGCGCTTCAGAGCGAGGTGAGTCTCCTTTCTAACCTCGTAAGAGGGAATTGTCCCCTTAGGTTTTATGTTGAGTATTTGTTGCTAAATGCGAGGACTACGCACGCGTTAGGTGATGAGAACCCGTGCGTAGCTACTACTATGTTAAATGTCCGAGTAGCTTAGGGCCTACAACATGCCTATTAAATATATCCTTTATGTTAAATTGTTGTCATGAACACCTAGTATGTACTAGAGACTTAAAGAGGAGGATATGAGCATATTTCTATTGTTAGTTGAGTTTGATTTGGTATTTTTGACCATTTATGTGTCATGTAAGTGATCTTGATATTTCATTCTTATTTTTGGATCGGGCCGATCGCCTCGGTATGAATAGATGCATATATAGGCGCGTCGTCGACCCTCGGCAAGTGCACACTTATTTCTGTTGGTTCGTGCCGCCGCCTCGGTATTATGTGCGCATGTTAATTGTGGAAAATCTTATACATGCTTTGTTTGCCATTATCTCACTTGATAAATTATAAACTTGATGTTGTAAAGTTCTTGACTTATACTACATGCTATAATCTGCTGTTACTTGCAACTTCCATGTTTGATCCTGCCATATCTACATATATATATTAATTGACCTTAGTAAGTATCGAGTCGACCTCTCGTCTCTACTTCTTTGAGATTAGACGGGATACTTACTGAGTACACGTTGTTTATGTACTCATGCTACACTTCTATACTTAAATGTATAGGGTTTGAGGCAGGTGGATCCGGACATCACTCTGGTGCATATCAGTGAGCGCTTCTGGGACTTCTACGGTGAGCTGTACCTCCTTCTTGCCGATCCGCAACCGAAGAAGTCTTCCTTGTATTTTTGTTATTTCTGTCTATCATGATTCAGACAGTAGGATAGGATATTATTCATGTTATGTATATTCTACTAGTTGCCCGTAGCTTGTGACACCAGGTTCTGGCACAACTCAGTAGTAGACGATATTTTTGGGGTTGTATGACTGTTTTTTTTACATTTTATCGATATTTACTGACTATGACTTTAATTGGAAAAAGAGTTTTATTATAATGACTTGGGAAAAAGGGGGAAGAATGGGAACTTAATCATATTTCCACAATTTGGCTGGCCTGACTATGGTGTTAGGCGCCATCATGACCTATTTATCAAAAATGGGTTGTGACAACATGGTATCAGATCACTAGGTTCACGTAGGTCTCACAAGTTATGGGCAAAACCTAATAGAGTCTCATAGATCGGTACAAATACGTCTGTATTTATCTTCGAGGGGCTATAGGGTGTTAGGAAAGACTACTCTTTGTTCATTCTTCATCGTGCAATGGTCAGTGTACTAAGTTTCCTCTTTTATTCTCTCACAGATGGTGAGGATCCGTACCGCTGACATTCCAGACCCGGGAGGAGCTGCTCCCCCTGTTGCCAGAGGCCGAGGTAGAGGCCGGGAGAGGGCACCAGCCCGTGGTAGGGGACGAGGGCATCCCAGAGCTATTCCAGTTGCACCACCAGCAGACCCTGTGGGGGATCCCACTACTGAGGAGCAGGGCGAGGCGTCCGCAGCTGTGCCCACTCCGGTGGATTTCATAACTGCGCCGGGATTTCAGGGGGTCATGGGCCGTATGCTTCGGTTCATGGACACCATGACTCAAGCTGGTTTATTTCCAGCAGACCCAGCAGCTTCGCAGGCAGGAGGGGGAGCACAGACCCCTACTGTTCAGGATCCAGTTCATGCAGCAGCAGTATATCAGACTCCGGGTGCCCAACCCGCAGAGGGGGTTCAGCCAGTTGCTGCAGCGGTACCCCAGCCTAGGCCAGCTGTGGAGTACGATCCGCAGAAGTTACTAGACAGATGGACCAGACTTCACCCCCCAGTCTTCGGAGGCGAGCGTCATGAGGACGCTCAGGATTTCATCGACAGGTGCAGGGACAAACTGCACGCTGTGAGGATATTGGAGTCACATGGAGTTGACTTCACTACTTTTCAGCTTGAGGGCAGGGCCCGCAGATGGTGGCAGTCCTATGTTCTTGGCAAGCCCACCGATTCTCCTCCCATCACTTGGGGTCAGTTTGTGCAGTTGTTCCTGGACAAGTATATTCCGCCCTCTGAGAGGGAAGAGCTGCGGTATCAGTTTGAGCACCTTGAGCAGGGTCAGATGTCTGTGACCGACTACGAGGCGAGGTTTTCTGAGTTATCTCGCCATACACTCATGATACTTCCTACATATGCAGAGAGAGTGCAGAGATTTGTCACCAGATTGCAGCCCAGTATTCGATTGGGTATGGCCCGAGAGGTGGAGATGGGTACAGAGTATCAGCTTGTGGTCGAGATTTTTTGCCGAATTGAGGGTTATCGTCAGAGGGCTAGGGAGCAGATAAAGAAAGATAAGAGAGCCAGATTCCTTGGAGAGTTCAGAGGTGCCCCAGTTAGGGGCAGAGGTCAGTATGGGAGGGGTCAGCCCAGTAGGCCCCCATCGTCAGCACCACCACCTCCCGCCCGGGGTGCTCCAGCACGCCCCTATTTTAGTGCCATGCTAGAGAGTTCCTACCGCCCGCCAGCTATTCAAGGTTCTACCACTGGGTATTCAGGTCCTCAGGGTTCTTCTGGCCCCTACTTCAGTGCTATGCCAGAGACTTCATATCGTCCACCGGCTATCCAGGCTCCTCCCACGGGATCTACGAGCCATCAGGGATAGTTATCATGACAGCAGGCTGCCACACCACGTTGTTTTGAGTGTGGTGATCCAGGCCACATGAGGAGATACTGCCCCAGGCTTAGGGGCAAGGAAGTACAGCATGGGCAGCAGCCCACGACTCCAGCACCAGCGGCCCATCCATCTAGGGGTGGAGGCCAGAGTGGTAGAGGCCGATCCAGAGGTGGAGGACAGACAGGGAGAGGTCAGCCAGCTACTCCTCAGTCATGTGGAGGCCAGACAGCCGGTGCTCAAGCTAGATTCTATGCTCTCCAGGCTAGGTCGGATGCATTGGCCTCAGATGCCGTCATCACATGTATTATTTCCGTCAGTGGTAGAGATGCATCGGTATTATTTGATCCAGGGTCCACTTATTCATATGTATCATCTCTGTTTGCTCATTTCCTGGCCATTTCTCCTAAGCCCTTGGGTGTTCCTGTTCATGTATCCACTCCTGTGGGCGATTCTGTGGTTGTGAATTGGCTCTACTGGTCTTGTATGGTTACTTGCTCTACCGGTCTTGTATGGTTACTTTCTACGGTTTTGAGACTAGAATAGATTTCCAGTTGCTCAATATGATCGACTTTGAGGTTATCCTGGGCATGGATTGGTTATCTCCATATCACGTTGTTCTAGATTGCCATGCCAAGACTGTTTCTCTAGTGATGCCAAGGTTGTCGAGACTGGAGTGGAGGGGCTCTACCGTGGATACACCTAGCAGGGTTAAATCCTTCCTGAAGGCTCAACTCATGGTTGAGAAGGGGTGTTTGGCCTACCTAGCTTATGTTCGAGACACCACTGCAGAGTCTCCGATGATTGATTCAGTGCCAGTGGTCCGGGAGTTCGCCGATGTTTTTCCTTCTGATATTCTAGGCATGCCTCCGGATCGTGATATTGATTTATGTATCGACTTGGTCCCAGTCACTTAGCCTATATCTATTCTACCATTTCGTATGGCTCCTAAGGAGCTGAAGGAGCAGTTAGAGGAGTTGTTAGCAAAAGGGTCTGTCAGGCCCAGTGTATCACCGTGGGGTGCACCAGTGCTGTTCGTGAAGAAGAAGGATGAGACTACGCGAATGTGCATTGATTACCGCCAGTTGAACAAGGTCACTATCAAGAAAAAGTATCCATTGCCCCGTATTGATGATTTGTTCGATGAGTTGCAGGGTGGTAGGGTGTTCTCTAAGATTGACATGAGGTCAGGGTATCATCAACTGAGGATTCGGGATTCAGATGTTCCAAAGACTGCATTCAGGACGAGATATGGCCACTATGAGTTCCTAGTGATGTCATTTGGCTTGACTAATGCTCCAGCGATGTTTATGGATCTGATGAACAGAGTGTTCAGGCCCTATATTGATTCTTTTTTCATTGTCTTCATTGATGACATCTTCATATACTCACGTAGCCTGGGGGAGCACGAGCAACATTTGAGGGTAGTGCTACAGACCTTGCGAGAACAGAAGCTTTATGCTAAGTTCTCCAAGTGTGAGTTTTGGCTAGAGTCAGTGGCATTCTTGGGGCATATAGTGTCAGGAGAGAGTATTAAGGTGGATCCCAAGAAGATTGAGGCAGTTCAGAGTTGGCCACGTCCTACTTCAGTGACCGAGATTAGGAGCTTCCTGGGGTTAGCAGGCTATTATCGGCGATTTGTGCAGGGCTTCTCATCAATTGCATCACCTCTAACCAGATTGACCCAAAAGGGGGCCCCATTCTGTTGGTCCGATGGTTGTGAGGAGAGCTTCCAGAAGCTCAAGACGACTTTGACCACGACATAGCCTGCAGCATTTGTTCAAGCAGAGGGACCTTAATTTGAGGCAGCACGGGTGACTTGAGTTGCTGAAGGATTATGACATTACCATTCTTTATCATCCAGGCAAGGCAAATGTGGTTGCGGATGCCTTGAGCAGGAAGGCGGAGAGCATGGGTAGTTTAGCATTCATTCATGCAGTGATGAGACCATTAGCTTTGGACATTCAGTCCTTGGCTAACAGACTTGTGAGATTGGATATTTCAGAGCCCAGTCGGGTCCTAGCATGTGTGGTTGCTCAGTCTTTATTGTTGGGGGAGATTAAGGCCCTCCAGCTCGATGATCCACATTTGGCAGATCTTAGGGAGACGGTACTTCAGTGAGGGGCCAAGGAGGTTTCTATTGGCGACGATGGTATGTTACGGCTTCAAGGCCGAGTATGTGTTCCTAATGTTGATGGCTTGAGGGAGAGGATTCTAGAGGAGGCCCACAGTTCGAGGTACTCCATTCATCTAGGTGCTACAAAAATGTACCGTGACTTGAGGCAGCATTACTGGTGGCGGAGGATGAAGAAGGACATTGCAGAGTATGCAACTAGATGTTTGAATTTCCAGCAGGTCCAGCACAAGCACCAGAGGCCAGGTGGCCTACTTCAGCGGATGCCCATTACAGAATGAAAGTGGGAGCGCATCACTATGGATTTCGTGGTTGGGTTGCCATGGACTCAGTAGAAGGTTGATTCGGTATGGGTTATTGTGGATAGATTGACCAAGTCCGCCCATTTCATTCCAGTGGCGACTAACTATACGGCAGAGAGGTATGCTCAAATTTACATTAAGGAGATAGTGAGATTGCATGGTGTGCCGGTCTCCATCATATCAGACAGAGGCCCTCAGTTCACTTCCCATATCCGGAGAGCTGTTCAGAGTGAGTTGGGGACCCGCTTGGAGCTTAGCACGACATTTCATCCTTAGAACGACGGGCAGTAGCATAGAGATGGCCCCGTATAAGGCATTGTATGGTCGGCGTTGTCGTTCTCCTATCGGATGGTTCGAGCCTGGTGAGGCTAAGTTGCTTGGTACAGATTTGGTTCAGGATGCCTTGGATAAGGTAAAGTTGATTCAGGAGAGGCTCCGCACAGCTCAGTCCAGGCAGAAGAGCTACGCGGATCAGAAGGCGCGTGATGTATCATTTGCGGTTGGTGAGAAGGTTCTCCTAAAGGTTTCGCCCATGAAGGGCATTATGAGATTCGGGAAGAAGGGCAAGTTAAGCCCAAGGTTTATTGGCCCCTTTGAGGTGTTGAGGGGAGTTGGAGAGGTTGCCTATGAGCTTGCCTTACCACCCAGTTTATCAGGAGTTCATCCAGTCTTCCATGTATCGATGCTCCGGAAATATTATGTCGACTATTCACATGTGTTGGATTTCAGTACCATTCGGTTAGATGAGAGTTTGGGCTACGAGGAGGAGCTAGTTGCCATTGTTGATAGGCAGGACCGCCAGTTGAGATCCAAGAGGGTTTCTGCAGTGAGAGTCTAGTGGAGGGGCCAACCGGTCGAGGAGGCGACATGGGAGTCCGAGAAGGACATGCGGAGCCGATATCCCCACTTATTCAGCAGTCCAGGTACTTTTCTATATCCGTTCGAGGACGAACGTTTGTTTAAGAGGTGGAGAATGTAACGACCCGACTGGTCGTTTTGTATTTTTGAACCCCGTTCCCTTAAATAATACTTACCGCAATTTCTTTAGCTAAATTATAACTTGTGGGGGAGGGTGGTTCGGAAGTTAGAAGAATTTCGGGCAAGATTAAGCCTAGTTGCTTCTTTAAGTTTCTTTAAACAAGCCAAGTTTGACTTCGGTCAACATTTTGGGAAAACGGACCCGGAATCTTGATCCGGCAATTTCTGAGGGTCCGTGGGAAAATATGGGACCTGGACGTATTCCCAGAATCGAATTCCGAGGTCCCTAGCCCGAGTAATGAATTTTTATGTAAAATTGTTAAGTTTAAGTTTCAAAGATTTAAATAAACTAGAAATTATTGTTTTCATAGGTAGTGGGTTTAGATTTTGATTCCGAAACTTGGTACAAGTCCGAAATATCAGTTAAGACCTACCCGCAAAATTTGGTGTCAATCCGAGTAGTTTAAGGGCATTTTGACCCGTTGATAGGAAATTAAGAACCTGAAGTTCATTAAGTTGGATCAATTGGTTTTGGGGTTCGATTCCTTGAATTAGTGTTGTTTCGGGTGTCTCAAGGGTTCGACTAGGCCCGCCTCGTGATTTCAGACTTGTCGGTATGTTCAGGCGGGGCTCGGGAGCCCCGAGCGTCAAATGGTCGAGATTCGAGTGAAGTCAGAATTTGAAGAGAAACAACATTGCTGCTTCTGTCAAAACCGCTTCTGCGGCTCTTTGATCCCAGAAGTGGTGACCGCATAAGCAACCACTTGACCGCAAAAGCGGAAAGGGAGAAGGTAAGGGGGATCGCAGATGCGGCCGTTGGGACCGTAGAAGCGGTATCGCCTATGCGGACAGACGACCGCAGATGCGGTCTGGTCAACCCCCCTGGACCGTAGAGGCGGCTAAATGACTGCATAAGCGGACCACGCAGGTGCGGAAATATGCCCGCAGAAGCGAAAATCGCTGGGCCAGTGAGTTCATTAAATACGAACTCCAACCCTTCTCTCTCATTTCTCATCCGATTTTGGGGCGATTTTGGAGCTTTCAAAGAGAGGTTTTCAACATAACATCACAAGGTAAGTAATCCTCACTCACGCTTAGCTTAAATACATGAACATTAGGTAGATTTAACACAAAAACATCAATTAAATTCAAAGGTTAGAGCTAGACCTAGGGTTTTGGTAAAATTATGATTTAACCGTCTAATTAGTTATGTAATGAACTAAAATTTACATATTAGTAATCCTTAGGTTATAGCGAATAATTTCTTCAAAAAATCTCGAAATTCGGGCACGTGGGCCCGGAGTCGAAATTTAGGAAACTTGCGGGATAGATGTAACGACCCGATCGGTCGTTTTTAGAAATCATGCCCCGATCCCCCATCAACTGCTTTCCCTAAGTTCATTTCTACTATTGTGGTTTGCCGGGACGTTCGGTATTAGGATACAGAGTGTTTTGGGACACTTAGTCCCTAAATGAGAGTTTAAGAGTTGAAAAATGGTCTGTATTCACGAACAACGTGAAGACAACCTCGAAATGGAAATCTGATGGTTCTGTTAGCTCCGTTAGGTGATTTCGGGGCTGGGAGCGTGTTCGAAATGTATTTTGGAAGTCTGTAGCTCATTTAGGCTTGAAATGCCGAAGTTTGAATTGTTGAAGTTCCGGTCCGATAGTGAGTGATCCGAGGGTCGGATTAGAATTCTGGAAGTTGCAGTAGCTCCGTCATGTCATTTGGGATGTGTGTGCAAAATTTCAGGTCATTCGGACGAGGTTTGGATAGGTATTTGATCGAAAGTGTGTTTGGTTAGACTTAAAAGTTCATAAGCTTGATTTAAGGTTCGATTCGTCGTTTGGATGTTGTGTTATATGATTTGAAGCTTTGAGTGAGTCCGTGTTAGGTTATATGACTTGTGTGTGTGATTGGACGGGGTCCCGGGGGCCTCGGGGGTGTTTCGGGTGGGCCACGGATCCTTTTTCCTCCATTTTTGGACTGCTGTAACTGCTGCTTCTGATACTCTTCTACGCGATCGCGATGGTACGCCCGTGATCGCGATGCTTTTTCAAATGCTTCTTCGCATTCGCATAAAGCCTATGCGATCGCGATGGTATAAATTTCCTCACTACGCGATCGCATCCCAGATCACGCGTTCACGTATAGCAATCTCAGGACCTTGGGTATTTCTTAATCGCGTTCGCACTCATTATTACGCGATCGCGATGCACTGTCTCCTTCCTCTCCGCATTCGCGTTCTTCCTATCGCGTTCGCGATGCACATTTTCTGGGCCTTCTCAAATTACTCTACGCGATCGCGATCCTTGTTACGCGATCGCGATGAAGAAAATGTCTGGGCAGACAGATTTAATCCCAATTTCGAGGGTTTCTTCATTTTATCACATTTTGGCATCTAGAGCTCGGTTCTGGGCGATTTTTGGAGGGATTTTCACCTGGACAACTTGGGTAAGTGTTTCTCACTCAACTTAGATTAATTTCCATCTCCTCTTAATTTCATCCTTTAATTTCAGTTTTTGAATAAAAAATGGGTAGAACTTCATAGACCGAATTGTTGGATTTTAAAGGAGTGTTTGAACTCCGATTTCAGATATTTTTATATGGTTAGACTCTTGAGAGTATAAGGGTTCTGAAAATATTAAATTCATCTGGTTCCGAGACGTTGGCCCAAGGGGCATTTTGGACATTTTACCTAATTTCGTGCTTTAGCTTTGAATTAAATTGTAGAATTAGTTGCTTGAGATATTATTTACAATGTGTGATTTAATTGAATAGATTTGGGCCATTTGGAGTCGAGTA